>ML832599.1:3468-36929 GCA_009831015.1 Picea engelmannii
TTCAGTTAATGCAATACATGAATATGTCCCTTTCCCATAATGATGATGTCATCTTATTACATGATTCCTTGATCACATGTATAGACTAAGTATTGAATATATTAATGCCTTTGTTGTGATTGGTTTGTGTTGTTGTGATTGGAACGACACAAGAGCATTGGAGCAAAGCAAGGAACAACAGAGATTAAAGGAAAGCGTTCATAAGGTATGTCCACTATCCATTTCTCTTAGTTCATTCAATATCAAGATCTAGGGAAAGAGTAGTATTCTGTTACGGTTTGTTCCAGATCCAGGTGGATCTGGGGAGATTGGTCTGTGTCTGCACTCATGAATTTATCCATAAACAGTGAGTGAAAGATTGGCCCAGAGGATTCAGTTTATCTTTAACAATATTTTTCTATGCAGGATGGCATCAGATGATTGTTATGGAGACTACCTGTCTCCAAACAGTAGAGATATACTACTGTGGTGGATATGTTCCACTGTTCGCGAGGCACATATTCTTTCAGAGCTCACAGATGTGAGTGAAAGACTGGCCCAGGCAAATTAGTTTATGTCATAACATTGTTTCTATGTAGGATGCTATCAGATGTTTGTTATGAAGACTGTATGATAGTAGATGAGGACTACTTTGGTGAATATGTTTCATTGTTCGCAACCATACGTTGTTGATCAAGTACTTTTGTGTTACTTGATGTGGTAGTGAACCACTAGATTGTAGTTATGTACTACTATGAATAGACACAATTGTGCTCTATCCTTGTTCTAATTGCCTTGAAGACTATCAGTAGTTTATTGGAGATAATGATCATCCAAATGGATGATGAACAGAGATTTTCCAGACGGAAAACAGTTCAGAACCTTTACTCCTCTTGTATAACTCTATGGTGAGAGTGACTTATCCAACATCATATCTAACTACTCAGATGAAGTATGGTTTCGAGAGTTGATGCAGTTGATGGTGATGGTGATGCTCATGATCTAGTCATGAAATATTCTAGATGACTATATTGATGCTACTGAGTAAATGGTATGTTTTTGTGCTCAAGTCAATTACCTGTAAATACCTCTCTAGCTACGAGGGAGTGTTAATATTATGGTAGCTGCAGGAGGTATTTACCTCCACGTGTGAACCTGATGAGAATAGAAGACTCCAAGAAGCAAGAGAAACCCTAATGAGTTGGCTAATAACCATAGAAGCCTTGTTGGCTCAAGAAGAAAAATTATATTAGGCTATTATCCTCGAGGAGAAGAAGTCAACCAAAAATAATAATAATATACTGAACAGACACTTATCCAGAAGGAGAAGTCATCCCCAACAAAACTAGAAGAACTACTATAAATATAGGGCTCCAGTTCTCATTTGCAGCATCTCAAAATTGCAGTTTTCCCAGTTGGTGCGCACTGCAGTTACAGTCTTGTGTGCAGGTTTGGAGGAGGGTTGCAGCTACAGCTGCAGCAACAACTAGTTTCAATATTGGGTTGAATATCTCTTAGATAGGGTTTATACTATCTGATCATCTTTTTGTGATGTGTTATCCTTGGGGAAAGGTGCGCTACTCTTTGTTTGGCTATCTAGCCTAGGGTTTTCTTCTGGAGGAATTCTCAATCAAGGTTAAGGTGCTCGGAGGGAGGCTTCGGCCTATGGTTGGGTGACGAGGTATCGTCAATGGTAAAATGAGCACACCATATTCTATATTCTAACAAATTTGTCAGCACATTCTGGTCGAGCCTCTGGTCACTACTGGACACCAACCTCACCAAATCCACGGTCTTCCACACCCAGATAGATGGCCAAACCGAGGTTATAAAACGAATGATTGTGCACATCCTTCGCATGTATAATTCAAAGCACCCTTGCAGATGGGATGAGATACTTCCCTATGTCAAACATATCTACAACCGAGCCTTGAATAGCTCAACCAGCCACAATCCCTTTCAAGTGGGGTTGGGATTCCAACCATTGGGTCCCATAGATATTGCACTTCCCCTTGCGGTCACCTCGACTGACTCATCTCCTGCTCCAAATGAAGCTAACAAATCCACCTAGTTCATTGAGCAGATCCAACACATACACCAATAGTTTCAAGATATACTACATAAGTCCAATGATAAGTACAAACAATGCCATGATCAACATCGGGTGCCTCATAAGTTTAGGGTGGGCGACAAAGTTTGGTTGCACTTGCAGAAAGAACACCTTACAAGACCCCATCAGAAGCTTCTCCCACTCTGTTATGTATTGTACACTATGACCAAGGTCATGGGGGATAATACTTTTGATCTCAGCATTCCTCCTTTCCTTGGCCTGCACCCAGTGTTCAACGTGGATCTCCTTCGCCCTTATTTCCCACCATTATTGGACATCTCAGAAGTAGCAGAACATATGACACCAATAGATCTCAAACCTGACTGCATACAACATGCATATAATGATAATATTGTGGACAGATAGATTAAGGGCACTCAACAACAAAGGATCCAGCTTTATCGAGTTGTCAAAGCCGGGCAGCTTCTACACCAAGGCAAGTGGCTCACCCCGGGCCAAATTCAGCAGAAATTTCCTCATCTAATGGGGGACCTGAACGCAATGGATACCATTTATTCCTAAGGAGGGAGTATTTATCCATATGGATATTGGTGTCCACCCACCTTTTCCAACTGGCTCAAAATAGTTTTCTGACAATTTTGGCAATTTACTATTTTTAGCAGTTTTAACTTCTAGGGCCATTTTTAGGGCCTAAATGAAGGTTTTTCGGTATCGATCTCCTCAATTATAATCAAAGGAATTATTGAGCCCCCAAAATGAATCTACTCGATGATACCCTTCCAACAGGCTATCACAGGCCTAAAACGGAGATCGTATGCAAAAGTTACGACCCCAGGAAGTTGATGTACTAACTTACCCAAACGAGGCCCACATGACTTTTGGTGCTTCATCTCCTAGGGTTAGGTTTTTGGATGTGTAAGGATTTTGGCATTCTTTCTTGTTGTAAAAAGGCCTTCATAGCCTCATTGTAACCTTCTTCTGGCGAATGCCTGTTTTCATCACATCTCTTCTTAGAGATAAGCCGCCACCATTCCAGCAAGCTTGTTTCCACTGCATTTTACAGTTTCAGCTTATTTTCGTTATTGAGTAGAAAACCAGTTTTACTGTATCTCTATTATTTTGTGTTAAGCACCTGTTAATAATATGTACTCATTTTGTTCTGTTCATAAAATCCAGATCACTACTGGCCCTTTCGACAACACCTGCGAAGCAGATGAAGTCTCACCCGAGGTAGAGGCAAGGGTGGTTGCAAGACTCAGGTGTCTGCAACCTTAGCAATGAAAAAAATTTGTGATTATATAACTTACTAGAACACTTAGCACCATTATTTCCTCAAGATACATTCAATAACCACTTCGCATATAAGACAGAGCTTCGCAACATTCACACTAATCTATAGTATTCAATCACTTAGAAATTAAGCTAGATCAAATCCAGTAGATCAACACTAAACATATTCATACACATCATATCTAACATTCATACACATCTAGGAGAAAAAAGCATAAGAATATCTTCCTACAAATATGAAAGAACTTAGCAGAAGAAGAAGTAAACACATTGAATCAAAGCACAAAGCATCACACACAGATTTACATGCTTCACCCCCACCCTGGGCCTACATCCACCAAATATTCTTCTTTATTATCTCGTTTAGAAGTTACAATGAAGAGACTCCACAGTCCTCACTCTGCACAGGACAAAAGATCTACACATCTTGCTAGATACTTCTTCCTTGCGCTTCAGCACAAAGCCTTTCACAACCTCCTACAACAACTTGCACTTATCTCTGCAAGTCTCTTACAATCATGCACAAAGCATTTACAATCCGCATACAATCACATAGATATAATTACTAGCATTAAGCCATAGACTCTCTTCTACCTTGACTAGACATCTATTTATACATACAAAAGTGGGCCTAAGCGTGGGTAAACCCACAGACGGACATCCCTTTCCCATTACATTAACCCAAACCCTAAAAAGGGGCTCAAAAGTGGACCGAGATTCCGTGATCACTAATTCGTCTTGCGCGCTTCCTCCGATAGGGTGTTGAAGTCCCCAAAATGTTCAAATATGACCAAGTATCTCCCACAACTTGGTCAAGGGCCAACAGGCCCCCAACACTCACCTGTGACTCGTCTTGAGTCACTCAGGTCTGATCAATTCTGCTTCGAATGCCTCGATCTTGGCCCGAGCTGCTTCGACCTACTGCATTGCAACTGCTTCTTTCTCGATGAACTTCTGGGTGAGTACGACATTCATCGGCCCTTCTAGGTGTTTCTTTGCTAAATTCACGACCTGTTCCAGCTTTGTTCCTTGGTTCTCGATCTCTATAAATAGATGACATGCCTTATCTTGCAAAGGTTGAAGTTGCTAAGTTACTTCCATTACCTTGCTCTAGATTATATGGATCTACTACTATGTTATGTACTGCTTGGAAGACTATTTCATTTTCTATATGGGTGATAGGGCCTTCAGATGCACCTGTATCTTTTTGGATTCATGCTTCGCCTCCTGGAGCTGCGACTCCAATTTGTGCAATTCAGGATTCTTGGTTAGGTTCTCATGTATCTACGCACTTCTTGTACTTAATTGTTTGCATTCCTCAGTGAGTGCTTTAATCCTTTCTACTGTGCACCAGGAAGTCATTTCTTGTTGGTCGCGCTCTTCTTACAGGGTACTTGGTATGGTTTGAAGATCTAATTCTATGACTCTTTGTTGAATTTGTTGAATAACTTCAGCAAGCTTCATCACTTGGCATTCTAAGGGTTCTTTTGAGTTCTGCTCTAAGATGGTCAAAGAGAAAAATGCGCTATTGACTGCTTCTTCGATCTCGATCTTCTTTGCGAGCAACTGCTCCTTTTCTTTTTGGATCTTTGCTCTATTTTCTTCCAATTTTTCTTTGAGAACGTCCCTCTCTTGTTGCGCAACTTGGCATTGCTCGATGATTTCCTCTTGTGCTTTCTTTAAGGCTTGGGTGGCCTCCGTGGTTTCTTCCTGTGTTTTCTGAAGGCATGCTTCGACTGTGGCAGCAATATTGTAGAGTTAAACTGGTTCATCTCCCTCTTATGTTGTTCCTTCTGGAAGGGGTGCAGTGGAGACTGTGCGGCTAGACCAAAGTGCCTACTGCACTCCTTGGAGCTCTCTCTCAATTCGGTTGAACATTTCCTCTTTCTTGGCTTCCGTATTTCTGTTATTTCTTCTATAGCTTTTCTCATAGTGGTGAGGAGGAAACTAAAGTCATCTGGGGTGAGCGTGGTCTTCATCTTGGTTACAGGGGTTCTAGGTTTCTTTCGGGAGGAAGGTTTCAGAGGTGAAACCTTCCTTTTCTTAGATGATTCCTCTTAATCTTCTGGCCTTTGTTTGACTTCTTCATCATTACCATCTTGCTCGGGTGTAATGGATGTGGTCCATACAGATCTGTTGTCTATATCCTATATTTCCTCATCCTTCTTCATCTTCATTGTTTTCTTTGTCTTATTGGGCCCAAGTGTATCCTATGCATATTCTTGGCTATTGATGTCGGACAATTCTGTGGGGTCTACTGAAACGAGGAGGTCTACCGACCATTCCTTGGTAATTTACTCCAGGTCTTCTTCTTCCATCTTATAATAAGACTGTAACTACTCTTTGTTCTCATCAGTGCGTGATGTTATGTAAATGAAGTGGCAGTTCACGCTGAACTTCATTAAGGGCCTGAACCTGAAGAGGGTATTCAGGGGTATCTGAGGCTCGGACTGGATGGCACGCTTCAACTGATTGTAGTAGGCATGGAATACATCATTGGATTTCCATTGTTTTCTCATATCATTCAAGTACCATAAGGTACTTTACTCTGCGGCTAAGGGCTCAAAATGGTCGAGGTTCAGGAAGGTTGCATCTTCCAGTAGCTTCCATGCAACGAAAGATATAAGTATCAAGAGCCAACTAAAATGGAATTCATGCCCCTAATCCTAGGCTTCTCTATAATCGATCTCTAGTTGATTCACCAGGTACTTCACCCAGCTCATTTGTAGTTCCTCTGTGCACTTTCCTGCGAAGTCAACTACAAAGACAGATACTTGTGTGGGTCCATTCTTGCAAATGAGCTTCCCTGTGATCAGATGACATGCAAGGTGCACTGCACCTCTCTAAATAGAGGCTACCTTGTAGCCTTACACTCCTTTCTCAACATCGCTATAAGCTTCTTTGATATTTCGAGCAAGAGCGTGGTCTGCGGTATTTCTAAGATAGTAGTCATGGGGATCAGGGCCCTGCATGCTAAGACCTGTGATCCTATCGATCAATGTTGGCTCAACTATGATGCGGTGGTTCAACCATAGGTATCCTTCATGGTAGCTCGACAAGAGTATGTTAACACAGGCATTGACTTCTTGGTGACGTCTGAAATGTGGGATTTTCGTGACGTTCAACAGAGTGGACTGCGCGAGGTTCAAAGTCCATTGTTGAGGGACGATCTTCGAGTTTTTCCCTTGGTTCTGGTTAGGTACTTCTATAGGGTAAGTGTGTTTTAGACTTTACGATCCCCCAGGTTGAAGTCACTAAACTTCAATGTTGCAATCTTGTCTTGATCTGCGAAGACTGTGCGTACCCCTTTCGCCAGGTACACAGTGACTAGAGTGTACTCAAAGTCTCTAGGCACACTATCTCTATTGATCTCATTCCTCGGAGGTGGTATGTAAGAAGGTAGTATGGATGGAACCAACCTCGCATTGGCCATATCATCTTTATGTTTGGTTTTTCATTCTGCATCGGCTGGGGATGTTCCTTCTCGAGCAATCGACGGGGAGGCTTTCACTCCTCTCATCGATGATGCATGTAAACCTGTAGAAAACCCTCGTTCTGACTTGACTCTTTCGATTCTCAGGCTAGCGAGTACCTCTCTTGTAGATTCTTCGGCTACACTAAATTCATCAAACATACGTGCCTGGAAAGAAAAATTAGTCGGGGTTCAAAATGATCTCAGATACTGTACTAGGATGACCAACCAGATCCCAATGACCACTATATACAACTACTATTCAGCTGGATTCTAATTCTTAGTTGGAAAAAGTGTTCTTCGTGCATGGTGCGACAAACTAAATAAGAAATTTGACAATTGTTTGCTTGCAATGGGCATGAATCTTCCATTAACGTTGATATGTCCATTATGGTGCGGTCCAATGGTCTAGTGATGATCCTTTAATGCTTTTCTATCTGTTCGTGGAGGAAGATAAATGGGTATATTAGTCCAACGGATATATCAATTTGTTGTGGCAAAGTGCCATAGGTCGTTGTTCTGATATCTCGACGAAGCTCCCATTCTGAAAGTTTTCTTTCCTCGATGTTCTATTTGGAATCTCCTGCAACTTTTCAATCTTTTCCTTCTTCTTACTTAACTTTCTAGCTTTCTTTCTAGTGAGCTTCCTCTCAATAGCATCACACAGATTTATGTGGTTCACCCCCACCCTGGGGCTACGTCCACCAACTCTTCTTCTTTATTATCTTGGTCTAGCAGTTACAACACAGAGCCTCAACAATCCTTACTCTGCACAGGACAACTAGCTAGATCCTTCTTCCTTGCACTTCAACACAAAGCCTTTCACAACCTCCTACAACAACTTGCACTTAGCTCTGCAAGTCTCTTACAATCATGCACAGAGCATTTACAATCCACATTCAATTACACAGATCTAATTACTAGCACTAAGCCATCGACTCTCTTATACCTTGCCTAGAAATCTATTTATACATACAAAACTGGGCCTAAGTGTGGTTAAACCCACGGGCCGACATCTCTTTCCCATTACATTAACCCAAACCCTAAAAAGGGGCCCAAAAGAAGACCGAGATCCCGTGATCTCTACTTCATCTTGAGCACTTCCTTCAATAGGACGTCAAAATCCGAAAACGGTCAAATATGACCAAGTATCTCCCACAACTTGGTCAAGGTCCAACACCGTACTTCGATTACAGGGTGATACGTCGTGCTAAAAGGTACTCCCTGTCAAAATCAATTGCAAGACATTTTTATTCCATATTTCCATTGATCTTTAAACTTTAAATGGGATGATGATATTGGAATGGTGAATCCAAGACAAAAAGGCCCATGGAGAAGAAGCTTCGTGTATATCTTGTTACATGAAAGACAATCCTGGAGCAACAGAGGAAGATGCTCTCAATCGTATCAACGCCATGATCAATGACATAATTAAAGAATTAAATTGGGATCTTATGAAACTAGACGAGAATGTTCCCATGTGTTGCAAGAAACCTACTTTTGATATCAACAGACTTTTCCATCATGGGTACAAATACCGAGATGGCTACAACATTTCCAACATTGAAATAAAGAGTTTTGTGATAAGAAACCTCCTTGAACCCATGCCTTTCTAACCACATCTCAAATCTACAAGAAGTTGGTACTTTGTTTAAGTGTGTTAGTTTCATGGTGTTCTTGGATTAGTTCAATGAGGATATTCATTATGGAGATTTTTCTCTTTTCATTTTCTCTTTTAAATATTCAAAATATGAAAAAATAATTTGTTTCAACCAAATTAATATTTATAAAAAAATATGTAAGATTTCAACTTATTTTTATTAATAATATAATTGTCATTCAAATTATTATCTTTAATTTTAATAAACATAGAAGATTAAATATTGTTATAAAGATATAAGATTAAATATCATTATGTCAAGTCTCACAATATCAATACAAATTGTTCTAAATGTGTGGTAGATAATACTCATATAAAAAACAAAAGCATATATTTTCACAACAATTTTAATTTATTTTTTAAATATTTAATTATAGTTTTCTATTACTACCAAAATGCATTTACTTGAAGCAAGAGTACATATAAATATATTTTGATGATTTTCTTTTCATTATTTTGTGTTAGTTTACCAATTACACACACTCTATTTTGGAGAGTTACTATGATTTTGTTTTGACAATTCTAGTATACATGTTGTATACTCAAGCTAATTCTTTCCCCTTTGACACATTACAACAATTAGTTGATTGATTAGGATAAATTTTTTTTAACATAAACATGTATGGATTGTATTAAAAAACAATAGTAACTATTGGTAAAGGTACATCATGAATTTCTTGCCTTGTTTGTAGAAATAAATTTAAAATGACAAAGAAGGCATCTATCTTCAGTCCTATGATCCAGATTTTATGAGCATAACAAAATGAATACAGATTATTAAAAGATGCTTAACAGAGAATAATAGAGATACAATAAAACTGGTTTTCTATTCAGTAAGGAAATAAGACGAAACTGTAAAATGCAGCGGAAAACAAGCTCACTGGAATGGTGGCGACTTATCTCTGAGAAGAGATGTGTCGACTGCACTCATTCGCAAGAAGATGATTACAATGACTCTCTGAAGGCCTTTTTACAATAAACAGGAATGTAAAAAATGCTAGACATCCAAAAACCTAATAATATATATTTTTTAATTAATAATGTTTATTATTTTTAATCTATTTTTGTGTTGACATATATATTAAAATCATAAAATACATACCTCTCTTATTTCTGCTATAATGTTTTGTAGCTTAACCATTTCTCGAATGAGTTATATATCACACTAGAGGAGACCGATATCTACGATCTAAAAAACAAAGAAATGGTTTTCATCATGTTAAGACCCTCTTAGCATGCACAACAAAAACGTTGTAATTCGATGGATATGTTGACTATGATAATTTAAAAAAATATATAAAACTAATATTATAAATTTCTAAAAATATACAAGGGACAAGAAACACATATACCTTATATTTTGTTGGAAAAATAAGATATCACTATTATAAAAAAATCAAATTTGACATAGTTATTCACAATTTCTATGAATAAAAGTTTTATATTCCAAAAGCTAATTCAATTTCCTACCTTTCATCTTCTTACACTATAATCAAATTCATTGTAAAAGTACCTTGAATAATCTCTCCAACTTAAACCCCACCATAAAACCTAAAAACATTTATCCCATTATTATCAAGAACCCCTTTTAGAATATATGCTAAAGTATGTGTGAGAAAAACAAAATATGTGAAAACTAACTTGTAGAAGTGATTGTACTAAAGTCAATCTTCCACCACTAGATAACCACTTATTTCACCAATTATTTATTTTGGTTTGACTTCATTGGTTTTTCCACACTCATTAGGTTTTAAAGGATACCCTAAGTACTTGAAACACCATGTACTTGACTTAATAATTGAATTTGACTTAATAATTAAATTGATACTTTCTTGAACATCTTTGCATCATGGATTAAATTTAGAAAAAAAAGAAACTAACTATTTGAAATCCAAGAAAATATTTAATTTTAATATTAAAAAACCATAATATTAATATTGATATATATTTTCTTAATGTCTGAAAAAAATCACATTAGTATTATTTGTTTATTTTCTCGGTGTCTAACGCCAGTCTCGTACATGTGATAAAGTGTTTTCACCCAGAAATGGCAACTGTCAAATTTTTCTTTTCCACAATTTCACCAGTAAATGACAATTGTCATTTTTTCTTCCAACGATTTCATGTACATGTAACGCAATTTTAAAAGCATATAATTGGTGTACGTAGGCGATACACCACCCTTTCATTTCATCAATAATATGAACATCTTAATAATTGAAACACAAACCTTTCATTTCGCCAATAATTGAAACACCAACCTTTCATTTCGCCAATAATTGAAACACCTTGTACTCGACTTAATAATTGAATTGATACTTTCTTGAACATCTTCGCATCCAGGATTAAATTTAGAAAAAAAATAAACTAACTATTTGAAATCCAAGAAAATATTTAATTTTAATATTAAAAAACCATAATATTAATATTGATATATATTTTCTTAATGTCCGAAAAACATCACATTAGTATTATTTGTTTATTTTCTCAGTGTCTTACGCCATAGTCTTGTACATGTGATAAAGTGTTTTCACCCAGAAATGGCAACTGTCAAAATTTTATTTCATTTCACCAATAATATGAATGCAATTTCAAAAGCATATAATTTGATCTTGCTCTACATGATTATGTGATGCTTGAGCAACTGATTCAGTGATCTCATTATTTTAAAAGCATATAATTGGTGTACGTAGGCGATACACCAACCTTTCATTTCTCCAATAATATGAACACAATTTCAAACGCATATAATTTGATCTTGCTCTACATGATTAGGTGATTCTTGAGCAACTGATTAGGTGATTGAACATTTCGGAGAAAAACAACAAAAGTTGAGTATCCTGCCTAGGTGTAAAGCTCTATATAAACGAAACGATAGTGACTGGGTTCTACCATATGGATTTTAGTTCGTTAATTCAAATTCTCCCATAGGACAAAACCTATCATATTATAGCGAGCAGGAATGGATATGTTATCTATTGTCCCGTTGGCCTCCAAATCGTTGATCAGTTATACTAATAAGCTTAAGCCTTTCTGTAGAACAATCCCAACTATTGGAACTTTATGTACAACAATACCAACTCTTGGAATGTCTACGCGAGGTAAATTTTCCATTCCTGCCATGAGAATGAGCTCAACCGTATCTGATGAAAGTGTAAAAGGACAATTCTAGTATACATGTTGTATATTCAAGTTAATGCTTTTTTTTTTGACAATTCTAGTATACATGTTGTATATTCAAGTTAATGTTTTTTTTTTAAGATACATTACTACAATTGGTTGATTGATTATGATGATTTTTTTTTAACAGAAAAAGTTATGGATTCTATTAAAAAGCAGTGGTAACTAGTGGCACATGTACATCATGAATTTCTTGCCTTGTTTGTAGAAACATATTTAAAATGACAAAGAAGGTATTTATTTCTGGTCCTATTTGCTAGATCAACATAGTTAGTTCCAAGGTCATCTTATCATCCCTGCCTTGCGATTTAGCCATACATGTACGATCCCTTGACTTCTGAGGACAACATCTTTCTAATAAGCCAACAATGCTAGGGGATATTAAAACTTTGGGTATTTCCATTGATACACAAGGTCCCTTTGCTCAGTTGGGTTGCCTTGTTAGCTGATTTATCTCCTTCTCCATTCATATCCCACAAAATGTGAAAGAATTTGATTTTGTGAAAGGAAGGGAGTAAAATCATGATTTTTCATATTAGTTGTCAGATCCTCATGTTGTGGGGGAGGGAATGGGTGTTTAAAGCTTGTATGTCCACACATGAGTCTCCAAAAACAATAACCTATTTAACTTTCATAGCCAAAACTTGATAGATCCCTTGCCAAAGTGTGAGAGATTCAACGATATTGTTGGTGTCATATCCAATTCCCAAAGAGAGAGTAAATCTAGTTGTTTCATCTGGGCTTAGGAGAACCCCACCCCCTCCTGCCGCCCCTGGATTCCCTTTAGAAGCTCCATAAAAAAATAGAGCAAGTTAATGAAGCGCCTTCCTCTAATTTGAAAAGTTAAGAGGGTCCATACGTATTTCCCAAAGATCCAGCTGAGAAGAGTAAGAAGAAATAGCACCAGGGGCCTTTGGGGCTAGGCTCAACATCCAGTCTTCTTCATTAGGATGGAGCAAAGACTTATTCTCTAGAAGAGCTCCCTTGAATTCCAAGCTTATTTTCTTCACCTTCCTTCTGAAATTCAGCTTAGATATCCTTTGGTTACCTCAGACACCTATAGATATTCAATATGCTCAAGTGTGATCTAAAATTAGAGATCCTTGCCTCTTATTTATACTCTCCAAGTAGATTTCTTAAAAACATCTTCTAGGTCACTTTGCCCACTTTCCTTATTTTAGGGTTAACCCACTTCTAATTTCTCCTTTAAATTTATTATTTAAATAATTTATTTTGTATTCACTTTTAATTATAGTACACTCATCACTTCACTTTATTATTTACCTTCTAAAATATCTTAAACCACTTTGACTACTTTGAACTTATGGGGCTTCTAGATGACATATGAGGGTCCTCCAACTTTGTAAGGCCATACTTGTCAAACCGTGAGGAGTTATGTGACGTTCCACATACCGCCAGAAACAGAATGAAATGTACTATCCATATAGAATATTATTACCTACAAATATATCAAAACTCATACCATTATCCATCAAACAAACTTGGGTCCATTACCCAAACCTGGGTTCTCCAACTTCTTATGGGCATAACTCTCTAACCGTGAGGAGTTATGTGACATTCCACATACCACCGGAAATGTAATGACAAGAACTATCCATATAGGATAGTTTCACTGAAAAATTCATTGACCTTCATCTCATTATTGCACAAATAATCATTGTTCTCTAACCATACTTCTAAGATAAGTCAATCTGCAAAGCATCTTCCCGTGAAGGCTTTCACTATTAGGGGACCACTTTGGAGTTCATCCTTTGTGCTATTGAGCTTTCTTCAAGGGTTGACATCAATGACAACCAACCTTAATCAACAATATCCCCCTTTGGCCTTGATGGAAAAACTCTAATGCAAAACTAAAATTATGTCATTCAATACTAAAGTCATATCACTCATGCTCCCCCTGGAAACATGCCTCTGTCATCTGCATCTATGTGACCATTTCTCCCCCTACAACCATGCCTTTTTCCTCTGCATCTGATGAATCTCTCCCCCTTTTTCATCAATGGCAAAGGTATCTTTCCATCCGAGGTTGCTCCCCCTGACTGAATTGTCCTCTTTACGGTGCTTCCTCGTGTACATATAAGACATATAAGATAAGCATTCAAAATAATTCATTTTGGAGTAGAAATAACTCTGTGTATTTGGCGAAGATACTCAAAGGATTCTCGTGGAAGTAGTTTTGTAAATATCTCTGCCACTTTTTCTTTTGTGCCCACATACTCAACTCTGATGTTCTTTTCTGCAACCCGCTCCCATAGAAAGTGATACTTGATTGGAATGTGCTTCATCTTGGAGTGCATCACCAGGTTCTTTAAGATATTGATGGCACTTGTATTATCACAATAGATTGGAATGGGCTCATCATGCTAAACCTGTATATCTGTTAGAGTTTGTTTCATCCAAAGAACATGTTTACACCATGATGTTGTTGCAATATACTCTACCTTGGCTATAGATTAAGATACTAATGATTGTTTCTTGCTTAGCCATGATACTAAACACTCACCCAAGTAGAACGTTGCTCCATTGGTGCTTCATCGGTCATCAATATAACTTTCCCAATCTGCATCTGTGTAGGCAATAAGTGATATATCCTTTCCTTTTGGATACCATAATCCAAACTCTTATGTTCCTTTGAGATATCTGAAAATTATCTTCACTGCTCATACATGTGATTCCTTTGGTACTCCCTTAAATTGTGCCACCTGTCCAACTTCCTGCATTACATATGGTCTGGATGTTGTCACAAATAGTAGGTTGTCAATCATTGACTTGTATTTCCTGTGATATGTAGACTTTAAATCATCATCTTTTCTTAACTTGCAACTGGTTTGCATGGGAGTGATAATTGGTTTGCAATCTTCCATTCCGAACCTCTTTATCATTTCTCTGATATACTTGGTTTGACAAATAAAAATTTCTTGGTTTATTTGACGTATATGAAGTCCCAGAAAGAAGGATAGTTCTCCAAGTAATGACATTTCAAATTCATTCTGCATATCCTTTGCAAATTTCTGGCTTAACCTTTCATCATCACTACCAAAAATAATTTATGTTTTGAATGTGAACTATTGTATACACTTCCTGTGTCCAATATATATATGTCAATTCAGAATCCATTAGCATTGTTCGAGCCATTTCCTGTATTGTCCTGTTATTTCTTTCAATAACTCCATTCTGTTGAGGTGTCCTAGCAATGGATAATTGCCTTTTTATTCCATGACTGTTGCAGTAGTCCATAAATTCCTTTGAAGTGAACTCTCCTCCATTTTCAGATCTCAAGCATTTGATTTTTGAATCCATTTCATTTTCAACCATTTCCTTGTAGATCTTAAAGTTTTCAAAATCTTCTGACTTATTCTTGAGAAAGAAAATTACAGTCATTCTTGTATAATCATCAAATAATAACGTAAAGTATTTCTCACCTTTTAAACCCTTTGTTGTAGTTGGTCCAACTATATCAGTGTGCACAATTTCCAATGGTCTTGTTGAATATTCCTTTGGTTTGAACCTGGTCTTTGTTTTCTTTCCTTGTTGACAATTCTTGCATAAAGTGTTGGTTGGTTTTATGATCTGGGGAATTTATTTGTCTACTTCTCTTTTGTTGACTTTGAAAAGGTTATCAAATTGTATGTGACCCATTCTTCTGTTCCATATCCAACTTTCATCTTTCTTTCCTAGACAAGACTTTTCATTTCCAATTTCACTTAACACATATATGTTGCCTGAACTTCTTGTAGCTGTAGAAATCAATTCTCTTGAACCTTCTTTTCTTATCTCTCACTTTTGTGAGTCGAAAGTAACTTTATGACCTTGGTCACACATTTTAATCATACTTAGAAGATTATGTTTCATATCTTCTACTAGTAGAACATTTTCTACCTTTGTATTCTTGTTCCCAATTCTGATTGTTCCTTTTCCAATGATTTTAGTTGAATCATCATTTCCAAAGGATATTGATCCATCTCTTTCCTTTCTTAATGTAAGAAACTCATGTTGATACTGAGAGGGGGGTGAATCAGTATCAAGTACAATTTTAAAACTTTTTCAACTTATACTTAAACCATTCAATTATATCCAATGAGAAATGAACAATAGTATAAGAGCTACACCAATACACCATGCACAATATATGAGAAATAATCAATAGTTATTGTTCAAGGGAAGTATTGACTTCCAAAGGTAGCTACAGCTTCCAAATATAAGGGAGGGATAAACCTCCAAGAGGAAGATACAATCCTCCAATATAAAGAGAGGTTTGACCTCTCCATCCTTGCCCCTTCCTTCCACCCAATAATATATGATAAATAATGAAACTTTACATTAAATCATCACAACCATCACATAGAACCTGATAATGCTTCCTGAGACTTCTTCAACTTATGCAATTATTCAATTCTTGGAAAAATCTGATTCTGTAGAAAATATTACTCAATGTATTCTCTAAAAATTATCCAAGTTTCACTCCTTGAATCCTCCCCAAAAAGATGTTATAAAGAGAATGGTAGACCTTGATTCAATTCTGGTTTATTCAGGAGAGATAAATTGTACAGAATGACCCTCGCTCAATATTTAACATTCAAGTCTAAAACTAGCACACACAAAAATAAAGTTCGTACTATTTCCAATGAAATTGGTCTCAATTCATTTGGATTATCTATGAAGAAGTTATGACTGTTTTACCCAGAACACATGTTTATTGACTAGCTTCAGGACTAGTCAAAAACCCTATCTTCCACAGAGTGTATCCCCAAAATTATAGCGCATAAGAGATGAAATTTTTACCAAAGGAACCTTGATATGTATTCTCAATACCATATAAATTTCACCATCTGAATTGTTCTATAAATAAAGTTGTAGCCAAAATGGTAAGATGGTCTATAAATAACATGTCTTATAACACATCACCAAAAGACTTCATCCTCCCTTGAAATTTGACTTTCTTTACTTCTTATTTCCTCTTAAATTTGAATTATATATAAATGAATGTATAATTATATGTATTTATACCATTTATGTCACTTTATCTTAACATTAGGTCCGACCTGACACTTTCTTATTTTGTAATTCTTTTCTTTAATTGTCTTCAGGGCCGACTTGTATTTCCTTCTTAAATTCACTTTGTCATTTTCAAAAATTCATTTCTCCTTAACCATGAAGATCCACATGACGTGCCACATACCATTGGAAACAAAATGATGTATACTATCCATACATGGGTGATGTATCTACATGTGCATTTTCCTTCATGTCCAAATACCTTCATAAATATTGCGGTCCAAAACCAATGACTATGGTTGACATCAATGAAAACAACGAATCTTCCAACAATCTCACCCTTTGTCATTGATGGCAACAATCATGCTCCCCCTATCATCATGATCCCAGTTTCTCTCCCCCTTTTACAATAATGGAAAAGGGTAGGGATTCTCCCCTTGAGTAATGGAAAAAGGTAACTCTCTTCTTTGGGGTTTCTCCCCCTAAACATGTGGCACTCAATATAACTTCATCCTTATTTTTGGTCTTTGGGACTTTTTGTTCCTCAGAATCATTTTGTGTGGCTTATTTCTTCTCTCTCTTCTTCATGTATAGGATGTATATGTTGTTCAGTGTTCTTGTTGCAGTTACAACCAATCTTCCTAAGTTATTTTCTCTGATTTTACATTTTCGGGAGTCAAATGTAAGAGTGTATCCTTGATCATATATTTTGTTGACACTGAGGATATTATGCTTCATATGTTCGACCAATAGGACTTTTCTTGATTTTACATTTTCACTTCCAAGTTTTACAGTTCCTTTTCCAAGTATTTTGGTAGATGATTCATCTCGAAATGCAACATTTCCACCCTTTTTCTTCAAGCTGACAAATTTTCTTTGATATCTGGTCATATGAGATGAACACCCACTTCCTATAAACCATTCATCTTCTTCTTTGCATTCTTTAAGGACCAATGTTATTTGACAGTTTTCATTTTGTGGAAATTATTTCCTTTTCCATGTTGTAGTTGGTATACAGACATTTGGCATACGATTATCTTCCTTTATCTCTCTGCAATCTCGTGCTTTGTGACCAAGATTATTTCACTTTTAACATACAATATTTTGATCCATTAATGGGTCAAATGGATTATAATTTTTGTTGACAAGTCTATGAACATTTCCATATCTACTATTTTCACCATTCATGTAGCTTGCATAATTATGCCTTTCATTGATTCTACAATTGATTGCCTTGTGTCCAAAATTTCCACAAGTATAACAATGTCCAAGAAAGAAATTTTGATACCTAGGATTAAGTGATCTTCTTTGTGGTGTGGTCCATCTGGGTTCACGATCTATTCTTTTGTAGCTTCCTTCATAATGATTTATTTCATACATGATGGGAGAGGATCTTCTTGATGTCTCATTCCTTCTAAATTCTAGTCTTTTTTCTTGTTGTTCAACTTCCTCTGGAGTGTTGGTTTCATCATTTTCATCTTCCTTCTCTTGTTTTGTTGTCTTCAAACTATCATTGTATCCTAGTCTTGTATTTTCATTTCCAGATCTTTGACTACTAAGGATTTCGTCTAATTTTTCAGTGCTTTTTTCGAACTTCTTCAACTTTTCTATTGTCAATAGTAGCTCCCGTTTTGTGTGATCCAATTCTTATTTCAATTTCTCCTAATCTTCTAATTGTTCCTTCAGGCTATCAATGGTCTTTTCAAGATTGTAATTCTCTTCTTCACAACTACTCAATTCACCTCTTAGTATTATTTTTGTGTTTTATAGCTTTCTATTTTCAGTTTCAACATACTTCAATGTTTCAAGATTCTCATCTTCTTGTTCACTCTCTGTATTTTCTTTGTATCCCCAAAAGGAATCAAGGTTGGTTTCTTCGTATGAATCTTCTTCAGAAATGATTTCTTCTTCTTTAGAATTCCTTTGATCATCATCCTAGGTTTCTTGGGTTATGAAGATGAATTCTCCTCCATCATTATCTTCTTCATCACTCCCATCTGAGGAGATGTCATCATCCTTGGAGTAGAAGCTCTTTTTATTTTTGAGACTTCTCTTTTTATAGTAGCAGTTTTCAACAATATGTCCTATTCTACCATGGTTAAAGAATTTGAGAGGAGATTTACCTTTGTATCTTCCACTTCCCTTCTGGAACCTTCTTACGAATTTTTCTATTTCTTCATCAAGGTCGTTATCCTTGTCTTTTGTCTTCTTTATGGATTTAAAGGTTTCTTCATTGTTTAGCCGGTCACTTTCTGTACTTGTTCTCATTTCATATGCTATAAGAGACCCATGTAATTCATCCATCGTCATTTTGGTCAAGTCCCTAGTTTCTTCAATGGAAGAGGCCTTAGCATCATAATTCAAGAGAAGTGATCTCAACACTTTTTGTACAATCAAGGATTCATTGAGCTCTTCACTTGATCCTCTGATAGCATTAACAACTTCATCAACTCTAAGAAAATAGGTTGCAATATCTTCATTTTCATTCATCTTCAAATTTTCAAATTCTTCTCTATGTCGTTGAATCTTGACCTGCTTAACTTTTGGATCACCTTCTTAGGTACTCTTGAGTTTGTACCATATCTCTTTAGCAGTGATGCAACCCATCACTTTTCTAGCAATGGTTGGTTCCAATGCTCCTAGAATAACATGTATGGATTTTGAATTACAACCCATAGGATTCTTCTCATTTGGATCAGTTGGACCATTATTTGGGGTTACATATCCATTTACAACGGAGTACCAAATTTCTACTCCCAACGCTGTTAGGTAAGTTTTCACTCTACCACTCCAGTATGCATAATTTCTTCCATCAAATATTTGAATCCCATTTGAAATGTGCTCATGGCCATTCATCTCTGCTCAGGATTTTCCTTCCAGTGGTTAAATTGTTCTCAAGGCAACCTGCTTTGATACCAATTGTTGATACTAAGAGGGGGTGAATCAATATCAAGTACAATTTATTTATTTTTTCAACTTATACTTAAAACATTCAATTATGTCCAATGAGAAATGAACAATAGTATAATAGTTACACCAATACACCATAATAAACGATGCACAATATATGAGAAATAATCAATAGTTATTGTTCAAGGGAAGTAATGACTTCCAAAGGTACCTACAACTTTCAAATATAAAGGGAGAGATAAACCTCCAAGAGGAAGATACAATCATCCAATATCAAGAGAGGATTCACCTCTACATCCTTGCCCCTTCCTTTCACCCAAGAATATATGAGAAATAATAAAACTTTACATTAAATCATCACAACCATCAGATAGAACTTGATAATGCTTCCCGAGACTTCTTCAACTTCTGCAATTCTTCAATTCTTGGAATACTCTGATCCTATAGAAAATATTACTCAATGTATTCTCTAAAACTTCTCCAATTTCCACTCCTTGAATCCTTCCCAAAAATAAGTTATAGAGAGAATGTTAGACCTTGATTCAATTCTGGTTTATTCAAGAGAGCAAACTTGTACAGAATGCCCTGTGCTCAATATTTAACATCAGATTCTAAAAATCGCACACAAGAAACTAAATTCCTTCCTCTTTCCAAATAAATTGGTATCACTTTATTTGGATTCTCTATGAATAATTTATGATTGTTTTACATGGAATACCTGTTTATTGACTAGCTTCAAGACTAGTCAAAAGCCCTATCTTCCACAGAGTGTATGTCAAAAATTGTAGTGCATCATGGGATAATTTTTTTACCAAAGTTACCTTGATATGTATTCTCAATACCATATCAATTTCACCATCTAAATCATTCTAGAAAAAAAGTTATATAAAAAATGGTAAGATGACCTGTAAATAACATACATTAGAACACATTACCAAAAGACTTCATCCTCCCTTGAAATCCGACCTTCTTTACTTATGATTTCCTCTGAAATTCGAATTATATATAAAATGAATGTATAATGATATGTATTTATAAAATTTATGTCACTTTATTTTAACATTAGGGCTGAACTAACACTTTCTTATTTTGTAATTCTTTTCTTTAATTGTCTTCAGGGTCGACCTGTATTTCCTTCTTCAATTCACTTTGTCATCTTCAAAAATTCATTTATCCTCAACCATGAGGATTGACATGATGTGCCACATACCACCAGAAACAAAATGATGTATATTATCCATCCATGGGTGTTGTATCTGCATGTGCATTGTCCTTCATGTCCAAATAGCTTCATCAATCTTGCGGTCCAAAACCAATGACTAGGGTTGACATCAATGACAACAACCAATCTTCCAACAACCTGTCTCTGTCACCTGTCATGTGTTTTGAACAACCAATTTAAACATACCAACCATGTTTCTTCTACTTATCTTGTAGAGCGAGTGTACATTCTTCATTGCTATATTGATTATGCTTTCTTATCCATGTCCTTTTCTGAGGTTCCTGTCTGTGACTGTTGTTATTATGTTGTGGTTCTCTAGGAGGGTCTGTCATTCTGTAATATTTGGCCATGTGTCCAAAGTTGTTACATTTGTAACATTCCACTTCAGTGCTCAAAGATTCAAACCTGTTGTAACTTCTTCTCTGTGTCTCACTAGGCCTTCTTGGATAACCCTTTTGTGTATGACTTTCAAAGTTGTTTGTGTTCCTATTGTTAGCTTTGCAATTCACAACTTTATGTCCAAAATTATTACATGCATAACATAAACCAAAAAATATAGTTTGATACCCGGGAGTTGAAGATATTCTGAAAGGAGGCGCTCTTATGAATCCTTCTTCTTCTTGAGTCCTATATGTCTGTTTTTTATTCTGAAATCTGAATATTCTCAGTGGAGGAGTGTCCCTGTAATCTTCCTTGTATATCTTCCTATCCCCTTTGATTGTTTTTGCATAGCTTTTTGGATATGTTTCTTTCTCTGTTGTTTTGGATCTTGATCTCTTTTCTGTTTGATTGTATCCAAGTCCAGACTTTTCAAGATGAGATTTTTTACTGTTGATAATGTCATCCAAAACTTTTGAGCTATTCTGCATATTTTTCTTTTGAATATCCTTTCTTAATGTGGCAATCTCTGCTTCCAAATTTCCAATGTTACTATACTTTTCTTCTAGCTGTTCTTTGAGTGCTTCTTCAATTATTTTATCTTCTTCTATTTGAAATTTCAAATTTGTGATCATTTGTTCTAGTTCTTGAGTATATTTTTTCTTGTCTAGTTCCGCTTGTAGTTTCTTGGTTTTCTTCTTTTCTCTTCTGATAACTTCTATGGAACACATCAATTCTTCTCGGTAGTCAACTTCTGCCTCTTCAATTCCTTCTTAAACTTCTTCATATTCTTCTTCATCTTCTTCATATTCTTCTTCAAAGTCTTCTTTATCAGAGTCTTCTACTGCCATGAATAGAACTCTTCTTATCTCATTGTCATTAACTTCATCTTCATCTGATGATAAGATGTCTTCTTTGGTGCATAAGTTTTTCTTGAAAACTTTATTTGTAATTCTTTTTCCTTTACATGTTTGTTTGCCTTTTGAGTAACCTTCATAATTTCTCTTTTTATTATGAGCACAATTGTTAGAAAAATGATCAATACCATCACAATTAAAACAAATTAAAGAAATCTTACCTCCATACCTACCGTCGGTTCCCGACAGACTGATTGATGAAGTAAAGAAGATGTTCAATTCAATGTCATTGCAAGATGGAGAATTCAGTCCCCTCAATGATCTCATTCAACACCTTTGGATGGTTGATAGCATTGAATGTTTGGGGATCGACAAGAATTTCATAAATGAGATAAAATCAGCCCTTGATTATGTTTACAGGTCAGTCACAATTATTTATTTATGCCTACATAAGGAATACAAGGGATTATAATGACACATTCTTTTGACCTGTAGTTATTGGAACCAAAAGGGCATTGGATGTGGGGTAGAAAGTGTTGTTCTTGATCTTAACTCAACTGCCTTGGGGATTTGAACTCTTCGACTACATGGATACCTGGTATCTGCAGGTATATATCCACATTTTATTAATAAATCATTCATTGAATTTCTTTCAAAATGATGGCCAAACTGTCGTCTAAGATTAATAAAAAAATATCTTTTGATTGCAGATGTTTTGAAACATTTCAATGATCAAAATGTGTAGTTTGCATGATCTCCCAGTTAGACAGAGGGAGAGATGAGAAGCATTGTCAATTTATATCGGGCTTCCCTCATTGCCTTTCTTGGATATAAAGTCATGGAAGAGGATAAAATATTCTTCACAAAATATTTGAAAGAAGCTTTGCAAAAGACACCGGTCTCCAGTCTTTCATGAGAGGTGAGCACTATTAATATTACATATTTGCTCATTCACACATAGACCACTTTTTTTGGTTTCTTTATGCGTTTTAGTGTTTTAAATTGCAAATAGGCGACGTTCTGGAATAAGGTTGGCACATAAATTTGCCACGATTGGAAGCAAGGAATTACATCGACGTCTTTGGAAAGGACACTCATAATACGTACGACTAGTACCATCCTTTCATAGCTTTGTATTTTAGTCACATTGAAACCTCCTCTTTCATTTATAAGTATTTTGAATGGATACTTTTCTTTGTGTTCAGGAAATCATACATAAAGACAGAGAAACTTCTAGAACTTGCAAAAATAGAGTTCAACATCTTTTAAACCTTACAAAACGAAGACTTAGACTATTTCTTGAGGTGATGTCGTGCGTTTCATTTAATATCTTCCTGAAGTCGATTTTAGTAGTAAAATAAAGTAAATTCCATTAAATTTTTATGTGTATATGGTGGAAAGATTCAGGTTCACGTCATATGACCTTCACTCGACATCGTCATGTGGAATACTACACTTGGGCTTCTTTCATCATGTTTGAGCCTCACCATTTTGCATTTAGACTCGCCTTTGCGAAAGCGAGTCATGTTATCACGATTATCGACGATATGTATGACCTCTTTGGAACAGTTGATGAGGTCCAACTATTCACAACAACAATTGAGAGGTGGTGTTGATCAATCCAAAGAATTTTTGAAGAATATCTGTATGCTTATCTGCTAACTGACTTGACCAATATTTGTGTGTATAATGACCAGATGGGATCCGTCCGTGACAGATTGCCTTCCATAATATATGAAAGGATTGTACATGATACTTTACGACACCATAAATTAAATATATCGAGAGGTAGAGAAGGCTCAAGGAAGAGACACGCTCGACTATTCTTGATAGGCTGTATGGACATTGACATTTCATGCAACAAATGTTTCTTCTGACAACGATAAATTGGCCACTGGGTAGTGATTACTAAATTTGCTTGTGTGTGTAGTGGGAGGATTGTTTTGATTCGTATATGCAAGAGGCGACATATGGGGCTCAAGTATCGCGATGCTCTGCATAGATACATCCATACCGAAATGGAATTTATGGACAACTCATCCTTGGGCGCAGCCTACTGATATGCCGTCAAAATCAAGCAGAAGCTCAAATAAAAGACGCGACAATTTGGGCCTGGGAACCCCTCACAACAAAATACAGGAAAGGGCGGCCCCAACCCACCGAACAAAGGACAGAGAAAATATGGACAGTATCAGGACAACCAGTACAAGCCACAAGCAAAGAAGGACACCGGAAAGTCAAAGAAAGATACTGGAAAGTGGTGCGACTTCCATAAGATCCCTTGGCATAACACTGCTGACTATCGCTTAAGGTAGTCACTGGCGGCCAAAGTGAAAGCCTCTGAATCATATGTGGATTCTGACTCCGAGAAAAAATCAGAAAGGGGAAGATGGATCATTGACGTAGAACCTAGTGCCACGGTTTCTACCACCAAGCTCTAGCCTGGTGAACCAGACGAGCCAAAAGAAGGAGAGTGCCTCTTCCATTCACAGATGTGGGTAAAAGGAACCCTGTTGCACTTCATCATTGATAGTGGTAGCCAGAAGAACCTCATCTCAACAAAGGTCATCAAGCGGTTGGCCCTGCCAAGAACACCTCACCCACAACCCTACACCATTGGATGGCTCCGCCAAGGAAGTGATCTCCGCGTCAGCCAACAGTGTCGACTATCGTACGACATCAAGCCCTTCAAAGATGAGGCACTGTGTGATGTTTCTCCTCTCGAATTTTGTGATTTTCTTTTGGTCCAACCTTATTTATGGAAATGTCATATTGTATATGAGTCTAGGCCTCATAGTGTTATTATTACTTTGAACGGGAAATTGTACAAGATACCCAAGGTAGTCCCACCTAGTGTCATTTCCTTGATCTCTGCTAAGCAATGCAGGAAGGTCATCTCTCAAACGGGGAAGTTTGTCTTCTTCATAATTCGCTCTCAGAATAAGAAAAATATCGCAGCCACATCCAGGGTCTCTATGGCCAACCTCTCCACATAGCAGAAGCAAGTAGATAAGGTCATGGAAGAATACTCAAATATCTTCTCCTCACCTACAGGGGCACCTCTTCACTACCAGGTCAAGCACCCCATTGATCTGACCCCCGACGCAGCACTTCCCAATGGGCCATTCTATCATCCCTCTTTGTTAGAGAATGAGGAGATCAAGCGACAAATCCAAGAATTTCTCGACAACGGGCACATCCACCCCAGCTCATCACCTTGCGGGAGCCCGATCATGCTGGTACAGAAGAAAGATGGAACCTGGCGAATCTATATTGATTACTGGGCTCTGAATAAAATCACTGTCAGAAACCGGTACCTGATTCCCTGAATCGATGACCTCCTTGATAAACTCATGGGGGCCAAATACTTCAGTAAGATTGATCTGAAGTCTAGCTACCACCAAGTCATGATAGAAAAGACAGATGTATGGAAGACCACCTTCAATTCAAAGGAAGGACTTTTTGAATGGTTGGTCATGCCCTTTGGTTTGACAAATGCTCCAACCACTTTCATGAGGATGATGGATGATATCCTGTGACCATTTACCAATACTTTTGTAGTGGTGTATCTGGATGACATTCTAATTTACAGCAAGACTTGGGTCGAACACTTGCAGCATATTCAACATGTTCTACACACCCTGCAACAACACAAGCTATACACCAACCTGGAAAAATGCTCCTTCGGCATGGACAGGGTCCATTACCTGGGCTACATCATTGATTAGCATGGTGTACATGTGGATCCAACCAAGATCCAAGTCATCCATGACTGGTCAGCCCCAACAATACTCACTGAGCTTCAGAGCTTCTTGGGACTTACTAATTTCTACCGCAGGTTCGTGTTGGGTTTCTTCCATATTGCATGGGCCCTCAGCCAAATAAACAGGGGTGGTGGTAAGGAAATATTTTCATGGGGTCGGTCCCAAAAACAAGCGTTCGATGATTTGAAGTAGTGCTTGTGCTCAGACCCAATACTTTCACTACCAGACCTGCAACATCACTTTGAGCTCAAGACAGAAGCTTGAGGCTATGCCATGGGTGTCGTTCTCACTCAGCACGACCACCCCGTGGCCTATCATAGTGAGACACTGTCAGATACTGTCCGTAAGTACCCTACTTACGAAAAATAAATGTACTCCATTGTGCAAGCATGCCACTAGTGGAGACATTACATTCTTGGGAAGGAGACAGTCATCCACACTTATCATAAGCCACTGTAGTTCATGCAGACATAGGGAAAATTGCATAATGAATGCCATCAAAAGTGATCCACATACTTGCAGCAATTCCACCTCAACATCAAGTATAAAACAGAAAGCACCAATCGCGTCGATGATTTCCTCAACAAACCGTTAGTCGTGGAACTCACCATGGTGCTAGACTCTTGCGACCATGAGACATATAGATGGCCCCAACTCTATGAGACAGACCCTGAGTTCACCACCACCTACCAAATGATGGATGCAAATTCATTTGTCAATAATTTCCATCTTCAGGATGGGTTGTTGTGTCATATGGGCCATATATGTGTTTCATCAAGTGAGTGAGCGAAGCTGATCTGGGAAGCCCACTATAGTCAGGTGGCAGGACACTTTGGCATCGAAAAGACAGTGGCAATGCTACAGAAACATTTCTACTGGCCGAAAATTCAAAAAGAGGTTGGCAAGTATATCAGGTCCTACACTTCCTGTGCTATTGCCAAACCGACCACTAAGAAACATGGCATGTACACCCCTCCTCCTACTCCTGATAGGCCATGGGAATCCATCTCAATGGAATACATGTCGGGCCTCCCATCCACCAAGCGGGGAAATGACTGTGTTTTTGTGGTTGTTGATCGCTTTTATAAGATGGCAATTCTGGTTGCCTGCAAGAAGAGCATCACAGCAGAGGCCACTGTCAATATCTTCTTTGAACGAGTCTGGGTGAATTTTGGAATCCCACAAACCATTGTCTCAGATCGGGATAGTCTATTTCTCAGCACATTCTGGTCGAGCCTCTGGTCACTGCTGGACACCAAGCTCACCAAATCCATGGTCTTCCACACCCAGACAGATGGCCAAATCGAGGTTGTAAATCGAATGATTGTGCACATCCTTCTCATGTATAATTCAAAGCACCCTCACACATGCGATGAGAGCCTTCCCTATGTCCAACATAGCTACAACCAATCCTTACATAGCTCTACTAGCCATAGCCCCTTACAAGTGGGGTTGGGATTCCAACCATTGGGTCCCATAGATATTTCACTTCCCCTTGCGATCACCTCCACTGACTGATCTCCTACTCCAACTAAAGATGAAAAAGCCACCCAATTCATTGAGTTGATCCACCACATCCGCCAACAGGTTCAGGATATCCTACAGAATTCCAATGACAAGTACAAACAACGCCATGATCAACATCGGGTGCCTCATAAGTTTCAGGTGGGCGACAAAGTTTTGTTGCACTTGTAGAAATAACGCCTTACAGGACCCCATTGGAAGATTCACCCACTCCATTATGGACTGTACACTATCACCAAGTTCATGGGGGATAATGATTTTGAGCTCAACATTCCTCCTTTCCTTGGCCTGCACCCAGTGTTCAATGTGGACCTCCTTCGCCCTTATTTCCCACCATTATTAGACACCTCAGAAGTAGTAGAACATATGACACCAACAGATCTCAACCTCGAATGCATACAACAGGAATCTAATGATCATATTGTGGAAAGACAGATCAAGGGCACTCGACAACAAAGGATCCAGCTTTATCGAGTCGTCAAAGAAGGGCAACTTCTACACCAAGGCAAGTGGCTCACCTCAGGCCAAATTCAGTAGAAATTTCCTCATCTAATGGGGGAACTGAACGCGATGGATACAATTTCTTCCTAAGGAGGGAGGATTGATCCATATGGATATTGGTGTCCACCCACCTTTTCCAACTGGCTCAAAACAGTTTTTTGACAATTTTGGCAATTTACTATTTTTAGCAGTTTTAACTTTTGGGGCCATTTTGAGGGCCTAAATGAAGTTTTTTCAGCACCGAGCTCCTCAATTATAATCAAATAAATTATTGATCCACCAAAATGAATCTTCTCGATGATACCTTTCCAACGGGCTATGACATGCCTAAAACGGAGATCATATGCAAAAGTTACGACTCCGAGAAGTTGATGTACTAACTTACCCAAATGGGGCCCACATGACATTTGGCGCTTCATCTCCTAGGGTTAGGTTTTTGGATTTGTAAGGATTTTAGCATTCTTTATTATTGTAAAATGGCCTTCAGAGCCTCATTCTAACCTTCTTCTGGCAAATGCACACTGCCGTCACATCTCTTCTCAGAGATAAGCTGCCATAATTCCAGCAAGCTTGTTTCCACTGCATTTTACAGTTTCAGCTTATTTCGTTATTGAATAGAAAACTAGTTTTATTGTATCTCTGTTATTTTGTGTTAAGCACCTGTTAATAATCTATACTCATTCTGTTCTACTCATAAAATCTAGATCACTACCGGCCCTTTCGGCAACACCTGCGAAGAAGATGAAGTCTCACCCGAGGTAGAGGCAGGGGTGGTTGCAAGACTCAGGTGTCTACAACCTTAGAAAGGACACAGATTTGTGATTATACAACTTACTAGAACACTTAGCACTGTTAGTTACTCAAGATACATTCAATAACCACTTCTCTTATAAGATAGATCTTCGCAGCATTCACACTAATCTATAGTATTCAAGCACTTAGAAATAGTGAGCTAGATCAAATCCAGTAGATCGGCACTAAGCATCTTCATACACATCATATCTAACATTCATACACATATAGGAGCACAAATCATAAGCATATATTCCTACAAATATGAAAGCACTTAGCAGAAGAAGAAGTAAACACATTGAATCAAAGAACAAAGCATCACACACAGATTTACATGCTTCACCCCCACCCTGGAGATACGTCCACCAACTCTTCTTATTTATTATCTCGGTTAAGAAGTTACAAAAAAGAGCCTCAACAATCCTCCCTCCGCACAGGACAAAAGATCTGCGCAGCTCGCTAGATCCTTCTTCCTTGCGCTTCAGCACAAATCCTTTCACAACCTCCTACAACAACTTGCACTTATCTCTGCAAGTCTCTTACAATCATGCACAGAGAATTTACAATCCACATCCAATCACACAGATCTAATTACTAGCATTAAGCCATCGACTCTCTTCTACCTTGCCTAGACATCTATTTATACATACAAAAGTGGGCCTCAACGTGGGTAAACCCATAGACCGACATCCCTTTTCCATTACATTAACCCAAACCTTAAAAAGGGGCCCAAAAGTGGACCGAGATCCTGTGATCTCTGCTTCGTCTTGTGCACTTCCTTCGACAAGGCATCGAAGTCCCCAAAATGGTCAAATATGACCAAGTATCTCCCACAACTTGGTCAAGGGCCAACAGGCCCCCAACACTCACCTGTGACTCATCCCGAGTCACTCAGGTCTAATCAATTCTGCTTCGAATGCCTCAAGCTTGGCTCGAGATGCTTCGACCTGCTCCATTGAAACTTCTTCTTGGTCGACGAACTCCTGTATGAGTGCGACATTCACCGGCCCTTCTAAGTGTTGCTTTGCTGAATTCACAACCTATTCTAGCTCTGTTCCTTGGTTCTCAATCTCTATAAATAGATGACATGCCTTATCCCGCAAAGGTTGAAGTTGTCAAGTTACTTACATTACCTTGCTCTGGATTATATGGATCTGTTGCTATGCCATGCGCTGCTTAGAAGACTGTTTCATTTTCTCTATGGGTGATAGGGCCTTCAGATGCACCTGTAGGTTTTCGGATTCATGCTTCGCCTCCTGGAGTTGCGACTCCAATTTGTGCAATTCAGGATTCTTGGTTAGGTTCTCATGTATTTGCGCACTAATGCTACTTAATTGTTTGCATTCCTCAGTGAGTGCTTTAATCCTTTCTACTGTGCTCCAGGAAGTCATTTCTCATTTTTCACGCTCTTCTTGCAAGGTACTTGGTATGGTTTGAAGATCTAATTCTATGAATCTTTGTTGAATTTGCTGAATAACTTCAACAAGCTTCAACACTTGGCCTTCTAAGGGTTCTTCTGATTTCTTCTCTAATACGGTCAAAGAGAAAAATGATCTGTTGACTACTTCTTTGATCCCGATCTTCTTTGTGAGCAACTTCTCCTTTTCTTTTTGAATCTTCGCTCTGTCTTCTTCCAATTTTTCTTGGAGAATGTCCCTCTCTTGTTGCGCAGCTTGGCGTTGCTCGATGATTCCCTCCTGTGCTTTCTTTAAGGCTTGGGTGGCCTCCATGGTTTCTTCCTATGTTTTTCGAAGGCGTGCCTCGATTGTGGCATCAATCTTGTGGATTTAAACTAGTTCATCTCCCTCTTATGTTGTTCCTTCTAGAAGGGGCGCAGTGGAGACTGCGTGACTAGACCAAAGTTCCTGCTGCACTCCTTGGAGATCTCTCTCAATTCGGTTGAACATTGCCTCTTTCTTGGCTTGCTTATTTTCTATTATTTCTTCTATAGCCTCATTCATAGTGGCGAGGAGGAAACTAAGGTCATCTGGGGTGAGTGTGGTCTTCATCTTGGTTACAACGGTTCTAGGTTTCTTTCAGGAGGAAGGTTTCATATGTGAAACCTTCCTTTTTTTAGATGATTCCTCTTCATCTTCTGGCCTCTATTCGACTTCTTCAACATTACCATCTTGCTCGAGTGTAATGGATGCGGTCCATACATATCTATTGTCTATATCCTATATTTCCTCATCCTTCTTCGTCTTCATTTTTTTCTTCGTCTTACTGGGCCCAGGTGTATCCTGTGCAGCTTCTGGGCTGTTGATGTTGGACAATTTTGCGAGGTCTGCTGAAACAAGGAGGTCTGTCGACCATTCCTTGGTGATTTCCTCCAACGCTTCTTCTACTAGCTTATAATAAGACTGTAACTGCTCTTTGTTCTCATCAGTGCATGATGTTATGTAAATCAAGTGGCAGTCTGTGTTGAACTTCATTAAGGGACTGAACCTAAAGAGGGTATTCGGGGGTATTCGAGGCTCGGACTGGATGGCATGCTTCAACTGATTGTAGTAGGTGTGGAATATGACATTGGATTTCCATTTTTTTCTCATATCATTTGAGTACCATAAGGTACTGAACTCCATGACTAAGGGCTAAAAAGGGTTGAGGTCCGAGAAGGTTGCATCTTCTAGTAGCTCCCATGCAACGAAATCTATAAGTATGAAGAGCCAGCTAAAATGGAATTCATGCCCCTGATCCTGGGCTTCTCTACAGTCGATCTCTAGTTGATTCACCAGGTACTTTGCCCAGTTCATCTATAGTTCCTCTATGCACTTTCGTGCGAGGTCAACTACAAAGACGGATACTTGCGTGGGTTGATTCTTGCGAACGCTCTTCCCTGTGATTAGCTGACATGAAAGGCGCACTGCGCCACTCTAAATAGAGGCTACCTTGTAGCCTCACACTCCTTTCTCAACATCGTTATAAGCTTCTTTGATCTTTCAAGCAAGAGCGCAGTCTGCGATCTTTCCAGGATAGTAGTCATGGGGATCAAGGCCCTACATGCTAACACCTGTGATCCTATTGATCAACGTCTGATCAACTGTGATGCGGCGGTTCAACCATAGGTATCCTTTGTGGTAGCTTTCCAGGAGTATCTTAACACAGGCATTGACTTCTTGGTGACGTCTAAAATGTGGGATCTTCATGACATTCAATAGAGTGGACTGCATGAGGTTCATAGTCCATTGTTGAGGGATGATATCCAAGTTTTTTCCCTTGGTTCCGGTTAGGTACTTGTATGGGGAGAGTGTGTTGTAGACTTTACGATCCCCCAGGTTGAAGTCACTAAACTTCAATGTTGCAATCTTGTCTTGATTTGCGTGGACTACGCATACCCCTTTCGACAAGTACATAGTGACTAGAGTGTACTCGAAGTCTCTAGGCATGCTATCTCTGTTGATCGCACTGCTCAGAGGTGGTATGTAAGCAAGTAGGATGGATGGAACCAACCTCACATTGTCCATATCATCTTTATGTTTGGTTTTGCATTCTGCATCGACTGGGGATGTTCCTTCTCGAGCAGTCGACGGGGAGGCTTGCACTCCTCTTGTCGATGATGTATGTAAACCTGTAGACAACCCTCATTCTGACATGACTCTTTCAGTTCTGAGGCTAGCGAGTAACACTCTTGTAGATTCTTTGGTTGCGCTAAATTTGTCGGACATACGCGCTCGGAAAGAAAAATTTGTCAGGGTTCAAAATGATCTCAGATACTGTACTAGGATGACCAACCAGATCGCAATCAGAACTGTATACAACTACTATTCAACGTGATTCTAATTCTCAGTTCGAAAAAGTGTTCTTCATGCATGGTGCGACGAACTAAATATGAAATTCGGAAACGTTCTACTTGCAATGAGCATGAAGCTTCCATTAACATTTATCTATCTGTTATCGTGCAGTCCAATGGTCTAGTGATGATCCTTTAATTCTTTTCTATCCGTTCGAGGAGGAATTCGAATGGGTATATCGGTCCAAATATTATATCAATTCATCACGGCGAAGTGCCATAGGTTGTTGTTCTGATATCTCGGCGAATCTCCCATTCTGCAAGTTTTCCTTTTGTGATGTTCTATCTGGAATCTCCTGCAACTTTTCAATCATTGCCTTCTTCTTACTTAACGTTCTAGCTTTCTTTCCAGTGAGCTTCATCTCAGTATTTATTTTCCCATTTTGGCTCTTATTTTCCTTGGATATAGTTACTTTGCATTGTTGATGTTCTTTCTTAGGGTTCAGGTATAACATCTCATCTTTATCTGAGATAGAAACTTCAGTCTTCTGTGAGTCCTCTGGTGTTCTGATAATTTTGACATCTAGGTTCCTAGTGTGATATAGCTTCAATCTTTTCTCTTGTTCTTCAATCAACTGCACGATCCTTCTGGTCATGAAGTCTTTTAACTCTTGTCTCTGTTGTTCTAAAACTTTTTCTTCTTCCTTCTTTCTGGCTTGATCTCTTTCAATCCAAGGATTTCCAAGTAACATAGTAAACGTGGCACTGTCCTCAATAAATTTGATAATCTCAAAATCTGTTGGCAACCAATTCAATTTTCTCAATTGTCATATAAGTTGCCTACACCTTTTGTCTCCTGAACGTCAAGTCATCGTCGCATTGTGCAAGCAGACATTCTTTTTATTTCATGCGACAATTGCAATTTGGTTTCAATTCAGTTTTCACGACTGAAAGTGTGAAAACTCCTCCATCTTTTTGGATTGTCATGATTTTCTCAAAGGCACTTACCTTTGGTTTGCTATTAAGTGGCTGGAATAATTTTCAAACTATGTCCATTTACCTACTTTCGCTCTGATTGCACAACTTGGTTTTATTTATTTAATTGATGAGGCATT
>ML832600.1:0-16912 GCA_009831015.1 Picea engelmannii
CTTAGGTTGAAGCTTAGATAGGTGTAAAAGACACTCTTTGTTTTTATTTATATATTACATATGCTTGCTTTTAATTGGAATTTTTTAAGTATTTGTGAGCGAGTACAAGAAGTTGATGGATGATAAAGTGGTAACTGGGTGAGAACGAGCCTGCTCATGCAAGAACGAGTGTGTGTTTTTAGGAACATGCATGTTTTATTTATGTGAAAGGATCGAAACAACAAACCTCAACTCAACATGCCACATAGGCACATTCCCAAGAATGTGTGCAGGTTCTTGTCGAGCCCAATAAAAAGGTCTGCAGGTGTGGTTTGTGGCCATTTTGACCACTATGCCTCGTGTTTTGGGAGTTATTGAGAAAAATGAAAAGAGGGATTTTTCTCACCAAGAAACCACAAGACCCTAACACCATATCAGAGGTAGGAAAGGTATGTATTTGTGATATTTTTTTATTATTATTTCTTAAACTATTTATTTGCATGTTTTTTGTAATTTTTTAATTTAATTAAAAAAATCAACCTAATTTAAAGGAACTCCCTTAGTAAATTGCAGCAGGATAATTAATATGGAACTTGGATGTAATAAAAAACCCATACAACAACACACATGCACATAAAACCCCAACCCACTAGAACCACCAAACATTAACATAGAAATTGATGAAGGGTTGACCTATTTGAGATCAATTGTTTGTGACTTAAGGGGTATAAGAGAGCCTAGTTGATTGTCATTGGTCACTTCATTGGATGCCATTGTATTGTCCATTATAATTTCCTAAGGGAAATTAACCAATATTTATAAATACATGGTAGAATGTTTGACTATTATAGGAATGACATCAATAAAAACTATGTCTAAGACTTAATATTAAAAAAAAAGATTTGATGTCATTATTTATTGATCCTAGAACAAGACTACAACCACCACTCGACAAGAGATGTATTTGTATGGATTGGTGTATCCACTAGCAATTTAAGGATAACTAGATGGATATATAGTTCATGGTGTTCAGAAAAACTCCTTGCAATAATATGGAGATATCTCTATATTTCCTAAGGAAATTATGCGAAGAGTTTATTTTCAGTCACCATGTCAATTACTTTGACCTTCGTGAATTCTAGGGGGTGGGTCTAGGATCCACGTAGGATAGGGAGCATGCTAGGTATGACCCTACACTAGATCCTTGTCCTCCTAGGTGAAGGCCTAACCCCCTTGCTCAACATTCTCCCATTATATAAGGTATCCAACAAACAAAATTATCTTTATCGGTGTTGACTCGTATCCTGGTGCAACAAGAAAATTTTGTTGCATTATCTCAATAAAAGGTGTCCGCTCGTGACATTGGTAGAGGGGTCATACCTTCAACCCCTACAATAGAGTATATTCAGGAGAGGGCACATGGACATAGTATCCATTCATGTGAGCCTCTTAAATACTCTAGTTGCGAGTACACTTGTTATGGGTAGATGGAGGCCAATGGAAATCATAGTTTAATGGAGGAGGTTAGTATTTTAACCATCTCTTTGTTCTTCGTGATCATGTGTGTGTGTGTGTGTGTGTGTGTGTGTGTGTGTGTGTGTGTGTGTGTGTGTGTGTGTGTTTATTTCCATATATTATTATATGATGTTTTTTTAATTATTACAGCCCTATAACAGACCCTGTGCACCGGTAGATGCATAAGTCTCTAACTCCACCACTGATGCAGTAGTAGAGGCATCTTTTTTATTTGGTGTACCGCATACACAAGTATGTGCCACAATTATTAAATTCACCATAGTGATTTCATTATTTTATGGCATGCACAAATATAATTTTCTTGTGTTTGTATAGGTTGCAGTACCATATGGTGAGAAGCCAAGTCCACCTGGGAGAGACAAGTCACCACCTTCATAGGTATCATGTGTTGAGTTAAATCTTGTTTAAATCTCAAATTTGTTATATATATAACAAATTTAACAATATTATAACAATAACAATATTATTAATACCACCATTGTTTCATTCACAACCACTACGTACATTCCACCCATCACTTTTCTCCAGCTACAAGGCTAGTCCAATCCTTGGGCGCCCTACCTCGACTCTTCGGATACCTCTTTTTATTTTTGGGTCATTTCAATACTACACACATCCTTCCTAACATTTGAAGGTTAATACTCAACATTCGTCTAGACATGACCAACAAAAACACCAAATCATTGGCATATCAAAGTCTCTAAAATCTTTGAAATTATCAAAGACAAGATTCTTATTCTTTAGAAAATAAGCCCATGTGAAACGAGACAGCTCATCAATAAAATTCAAAATATACCTTGTGCCTATGAGGGAAGGTAGATTGATGGAGTAGACATTACTCTGAACCAGATCTAGTAGCTCTTGTGCTCACCACACTTTTCCAGAGTCAAACAATGTTTGATGATGGTTTCCAAGACACAACCTTTAGAAACTCCTTCAGGGGGGAACACTTTAGGTAGATCAACAACCATGTTTTGAGGTGTGAGTTCCTACAGACCTCGAAAATTTAGGCGTCTGATTCATTCATGCCAAGTTCAACTTCATTCATAAGTGTGATAAATAAGAGAAGGAAGTTCATTGTCAGGTTGAGTTGTGTCACCGAATTTATATAGAATGTCATTTGGGTCGAGAACCCCTCCCACAACAATCGACTGGACTTTCTTCAAATCATGATCCTAGAATAGATCTAGACAAAATTACACAATCTTCCCTATCTGCATTAACTGATGAATAGACAACATATTGGCATTGATTTTTGGCACATGATAAACATCGAAAATCCTCCCATGACAATAGGTAACATCATCTTCACCAACAATATCGAGAGAGAAAACATTAGCGAAATAAATATTCCTCTAATTGGTGTCATTCAAGTATGTGAACAAGGAGGCATCTTTAGCCATATGATGTGGGAACCCTTAGTCGACTACATATTCGTTCTACGCAGAATGAAATAGCAAGGCTTGAGAAGTCCCAACTTGGAAAGTGAAATTTTTAGCAAGTCATCGTACATAGGATACGCCTCCTTCAAAGCATTTAATCTTATCCTATAATTTTTTTTTCTTCTTATAACAGACCTTCTCCACATGTCTAGTATTTCCATAGTTATGAAATGTCTTCTTCTTTTGACTTTGTTGGGGTGCATCTATTTTTCCCTTAGGTTTTTGGTTGAGGCCTCCACGTTTCTATGTAGAGGTATCAAACTGTACTCTTTCCCTGTAACTTGACTTTCCTTTTCCCTTAAGAAAGTGGGCTTGATGTTTACCACCAAGCTTGAATTATTCAATTAGTGTATGTTTATCAATAATCAAAATACCACAAAAATATTTAAAGGTATAGTCCTTACCATAATCCTTGCATGTTTTCTAGTTGGCGTGGAAAGTTGACACAATCACATAGAATGGTGTTCTTAAATTCATTAGGACTAGCTTGATGAGTTGTCCAACTTTCTTCTGATAATTCTTTCCACATTCACCCAATTTCAATTGGAGTTCTTTGACATGTGCCAAATAGTCCTCTATTCTGTGAAAAGAATGAGGATTGAGAGAGATCGACTCTTTATCGGTGTTCATGATGTGGCTCTCGTCGACTATGTTGAACAATGACTTCAACTTCTTTCAAACCTGATGAGGGAATTTGATTTCACTGGTGTGAAACTCAATCTCCCACGATATATAGGTCCTCATGACCCTTATAGCCTCATCCTTCTTTCCATCGACAACGAAAGTTTCCTAATTGTTTGTTGGATTTGGAATCACAATCTTCCTATATTTCCATAGTCTTTTACTCTTGAACAAGGTTTCCATGTCTAGTTCCCATACTATGTAATTTGATATCTTCATAATAACAAGATCAATCTTCGAATCCATCTTCTATATCTAGACAAAAATTGTTATGTTTCAATAAGTTCAAATCAACAAACTACCATGCCAGATTCAATCACACAGCATATCTGACTCAACAAGATTTGCAGATAATAGGTGAGGTTTCAAACCATCGGCTCTGATACTCTACTAAGGAATAGGGTGGAACCTAACATGAAATATAAAATACAATATTGCAAATAATCGAAAAGGAAATAAAATTTAAAAGACAAAAGTGGTATCTAAAGAAACTGTTACAACATTTACGAAAAGAAAACTATGATTAGAACATTACAATGCATATTGGACCTTCATATCTCCAATATATGGTATCATTTCGATCGCTTGTTGATAATGAACCATGGGGTCTACTATTTATAGCCTCAAGATTTAACCAATTTCCTTGTAATCATGAAGATCTTCTCCACATATAATTGTTGGTTGTTAGATTTGACTCTTCCAAAGTCGCGTTGTCTAATAGTTTCAGGATTAATCTGTAAGTATGGACACAAACTGATCTCCCTAGATCCACCTGGATCTAGAACAAAACAGGACAGAATAATACTCTTTCCCTAGATCTAGCCTATTGAATGAACTAAGAGACAAGGATCCGGGACATACCTTATGAACACTTTCCTTGAGTCTTTGTTGTTCCAAGCTTTGCTCCAATGCTCTTGTGTCGTTCAGATCACAACAGTACAAACCATTCGAAGTGAAATAAAATCAATATATTCAATAGCTAACCTATACATATGATCAAGGAGTTATGTAATAAAGTGATATCATCTTTATGGGAAAGGGACATATTACTGTATTGAATTAATTGAAAATGAAACTTACAACCTGAGCCTTGATGTTGTAGATCTCCTTTCGATGGCTCCTAGCTCCGACACACACACTTGCTCATGCATGAAGAAAATCAACCACTTTTGATGACCTTGTTGTTGTCTCTAGCTGTTGTAGCATCAGTCCTTCATACAGGCTTTCAATAATTCTCCAATCAATCTATTGCTAGTTTGCTTCTAACCTTTTCCATAAGCATTCCCCTCAATATATAGGAGAAAATAGATTAGTTACTTGGATAGGAATGATCCCAAGATATCTGGAATGTCAGCACTTGAATAACCATTCGAATGCCAACTCATGCTTCTAGAAGATTCCCTTCTAGAAGGTTCAAGAATTTACCCTTTTCCTTCCTTTAGATGATGTTCACACCCTGATAGTTAGGTACAGTGTGAACCCCTCGCACCCCAGCTTAATGCAGCCTACGAGAATCAGGCATTCTCGCAGGTAAATATATAGGTAGCCTGCGAACATCCCTTAAAAGTATGATTTATGGAAGCAGACAAATGTAACTTTTCTCAGGAAAGTGTTCTTAGTGAAGAGCTTGATTTTCCATCATCATAACATCATCATGATGACCAAAATTGTGGATAACATAATGCCCCCCAAAGTATGAGATTGGAACCAATGACAGTTGATAGACTTTGTAAGCTGCATGTGTGTGTCGAGAACCAAGAGCGCATCTAATTGAAAACCTGCAAACATCCAAGCATCGGCAGAATATCATGTATACCAATTTCTGAGGTAGGCATTCCCATACTCAGATCATAGACTGATGACATCATAAACAAAGATCATGGCCACCAATCCTACACTGTGGATCCATGTCGTCACAACATAGCATAGCCACCTGAATACACTGTGGATCTATGCGACAAATTTTTAATCAAGATGACATAGCCACGAAACATACATAGTGGATCTATGTGTCGCAAATTATACATACTCCATCGCAACCTGGATCACTTAAGACAATATCCAGGGTCTTCAATCCCATCGCCCAAAGTACGAATCTAACCATGTGATTACATGTGTCGAAGTCGAGCATGGTAGAAACCACTTTATTACCAGCCATTGATGTAACCGTTAACAAGTATGAGGGAAATCACCATTGATGTCAATGACTCCCAAGGTACTAAAGTACAATCCATCGAGTGTGAATAAATGAGTTGATGTCGAACATCCGATGGAATCTTTTGATCAGGGGTCAATGATGTAAACCCACTGTCAAAAGCGAGGAAACTTGCCATTGAGGCATGCAAGCTCCGAGGTACTGAATGATTTCTAAGTCTTAATTCCGGATAATGTGCTGAAGTCGACGGAACAAGACTCGTCACAGGAGGGCCTTGATGTATCCCCCATCAATGACACGAAATGAGTAACAGAGTTTGAAAAGTGAAACAGAGCATGTAACAATTGGACTTCGGGCACAGGGAAGGCCGACACGAAGAGAATGGATAACTGCAGATGGCCGACTCAAATAGAGGTTTCAGATGGACTTCTCTTGAACACATGAATGACACGACCAATGGTTTGGTAGCATTGAATCAAATACGACACATGGACAGACCTTGATATCAAATATGAAACATGGGGTGTCATGTTCAAAAGTGACACTTACTGTCAATTAATACAAAGATGAAACATATCCCTTTCCCAAATTTTCCCCCACCATTTCTGGCAAGTACCTCTTTATTTTTACGCAAGATTGAAGAGGATCACATATGCTTGTTGATATAAGATCATCCTTCGAATGAGTCCCTCGGAGTATTTTTAACGAACCCTAGGAAGGAGTGGTTCGGTCCCATCACGGGTCTGTCAATGTGTGTTTACCGAGTCCAAAGATAGTAAACTCGAAGGTTTTTCAAGATTATAGAGTTTGGAAAAACACTCAAAAGAGAACTCTCTCAGTTCCTTTTTCGTACAGTAGTCCAACGAGAGCGAAAAAGGGTTAAACTATCGCTTGAAGGATGCGTACTTCAAATACTTTATCGAGCGTGAAAATAGCAAGGTCGCTCGGCGATCTTTTCCTGTTTAGAGAGTCTGAAAAGAGCTTAAAGAAAACTCCAGGGGGGTTCCTTTTTCGTATAACCACAGTGATCCTGAAAAAGAGATAAAACGATGCTCGATCACGTTCTTATGTTTTTCACAAGCGCGAGAACAGACAAAAGGTGCTTGAGGTTTTATGTCAAAACCATAGAGAACAATCAAAATCACACCACACCGTAGAAAAATTTTGTCCATAATCATCCATGTGTTTTACCTGCAAGTCATTTCACTCATTTCCACATTAGTGATTAGGGTTAAATATTAAATAAACATAAAAAACCCACATTTGATATAGTAAAAAGTAATTAAAATGAATCAATAACAAATTTTACCATATCATTTCACACTTTTACCATTGAGTTCAAAAACCCTCATTTTACCCTCTACATTCGGTGTCGATTTCTGGGAGCTACGGGTGATCACTTGACGAGCCGTCAGCAGCATTTTGGTAAGTTCTCCATTCCTGATCTTTTCATGGTTCAAAATTATGATTTTATTGGTTAAAAGTTCAGATTTAAGTTATTTTTTGAACCCTTTTTGCGTGGAGGCATTCTCGTAGGTGGCCCATACGAGACCTGCAAGAATGACTCATTCTCGCAGGTGGGCCTTAAGCTACCTGTGAGAAGTTCGCACTATGCATAGTAGCGCACCTGCGAACAACGCATAGCTTAAAAATTTATGCAACGTTTAGCCAATAGAAAAAATTTATTTCATGAATAAGATCATTAACCATGTTTGTATGTTTCTTATGCAGGTAAATAGCCACAACCATGGTGCTATAGTGGTGGGAATGAGAGCACGAGGAGGATAATGCCAATGCCGAAAACCATCCTCCCACCATAGCTGCACTAAGAGACTGTGGTCTCTTAAAATATTTTTGTATCCCAGGCATGAGAGCCCAAGTTCGATTATTGGAGTACCTAGTCCGAATGTGGGATCTAGACCAACAAGTTTTTATCGTGGGAGCTCATACATTGACTATTGACATCGAGGACATCTATTTCTTGACTGGATTATCCCTGCGTGGGTCCTATGTCAGTCTGACCGGCAGCAGAGCAGGGGATTTAATAATGAGTGAATATTGCAACCAGTACTGCGTACCTGAGGCCGAAAGGAAGAAAGGGAAAGTGGCAATTTGGGGAGTAACTGACTTGACTCTCCGCACAATTATCTTCACCATTGCTTGGATGGTAGGAAGTGTCACTCCACATATGGCTTTGCAGAGCTATTTCCAGTACGCCATCGAGTGTACTGAGCCCCGTGTATTTAACTGGGCTGATGCAGTGTTACGCAATATCAAGAAACAGTTGACTAAGTACAGGCGTGGAGATCTAAAACAGTTTGGATATGGGTCTTTATTAGTGTCCTTCTTCCTAGAGAGGGTCCCTGTGCTTCGATTACAGGCTGAGTGGCACTTTCTGGGTCCTAGGGATCCGAGGATGTTACGGTGGTGTCGGCTCATGGCCCAACATGTGGCAGGTCCTATCGTCAAATATGACGATGTTTTCTTTGACTGGTTGCAGAACCAGATGCTGATGGTGGACGACTACGCATATGCCGGGCTGGATTTCCGAGGAGATCAGGATCTAGCTTTACCTGAGGATGCTCAGTGGGGAGACCTCAGTAATAAGTACACAAAATTTTTGTTTTTAAATGTTTTTTTAATTTTTATCATATTTAAATGTTTTTGTTTTATAGATTTACCCGAAGACTAACACCAAATACTTTTTGATAACACAGACGTTGGACCATATAGACCCGCTGGCAGCTCCCCCATCCAGCATCAACGAGAAGCAACAGCAGTATTACCGCAGTATGCCGAGGATTACCAGGTTGTGGAGCAGAATTTAGAGGGTCTGATGGAAGACGTTCCAGATATGACTCTGGAAGAAATTTCACAACGCGATCAGCGTCACACTGTGGGGGTTTCCGCATCTATGGGGCGACTGCTCCGTAGAGTTGCTAGGACATTAGTGTGTTATCGTGAACGTCATCCGTGACGTCATTGTGTAGAAGCTATGAGCTTCAATTTTTGATATTTTGGTCTTCGGACAAACATTTTCTAGAAAACAAACTCTTTTGATCGTTATATATATACACGGCTTCTACCGGTTTACTTTACATTGTGTACATTTTAATGTGTTTGATTTGTAAATGATTTAAATGCCTGTCCAATACATAATTAGCTAAAGCATCTGTTAATGTATTAAGACATCTAGGAATATGATGATATTCAATATGATCAAAATACCATTCCAAGAGGCGAATCCGCAAATATACCCTTAATAAAGTAGGACTTCGAATAGAATATACATTACTGAGCTATAGTACTACAAGCTGGGAGTCGTGTCACACAACCAAATGATGAATTCCAAGAGAGATAGCATCAACCAATAATTCAACAACGACGCTATACTCTGCGATGTTGTTGGTTGCTTGGCCAAGACATATACCTCGTAGAGATATGAGTTCGTTTGTCAGGGCATAGATTTCCCATGCAGCGGAAGCTAAGTTCCGAGTACTACGGCTAGCTCCATCAGCGAAGCCAATATAAGGTAGCGAATACTCTGACATCTGGCAATCAAACACAACATCACGTAAGGGCAGAGACCAGATAATGTCAAAATCAAAACTAAAGTAACACACACACGCAGTATGATACATAAAATACAAGTACTCATGCACAAATAACTCATGCATAGTACGTCTTCAAGTACAACCCGTTCCTGCGTTCACTCAAAGGTACACCATCATAATCAACTAGCTCATACGCTCCTTTTTCCAAAACTTTGCTAACAATGTAAGAACCATGCCACATAGGTTCAAATTTCCTGGCTCCTAGGACATCTTTATCCTGTTCATACAGGAGAACAAGATCACCTTCAGAGAAAACACGAGGCTTGACATTCTTGTCATATTGCACCTTAACACGTTTCTTTTGGGCTTCTATCACTAAAGTAGCATCACGTCAGGTTTCATCTAATCGCATCAAATACAACAGGCGTTCCTCTTCGGCAGAAGTATTGGGTAAGAGTTCTACAGCTAGCTTCAAAGAAGGTATTTCACATTCTATCAGCAGAATGGCTTCCATGCCATAAACTAATCGAAAGGGTGTAAATCCCATAGCGGATTTAACAGATGTCTGATACACCCACAATGCTGAGAACAACATCGTGTGCCAGCTAGTTTTATGTATTCCTATCATCCGTCGAATCATAGTTATAAGAACCTTATTGATTGCTTCAACCTAGCCATTGACCTATGGATAATATGGTGTTGAGCTATCATGATGAAGACCCAACTTTTCTGTAAGTTCAGACATCATATAATTCCTAAAATGACTACCGTGATCGGTAACGATAGCCTGAGGAACACCAAAACGAGTGATGACATGGTTGAAAAGAAATAACGCTGCAGTCTTCCCAGTATTATCGAATGTCGGCATCGCCTTGGCCCACTTTGTAAAATAATCAACAGCTACAATAATGTAACCATGCCCCCCGGCCGAGTGAGGGTGACATGTCATGAAATCAATGCCCCATTTTGCAAAAGGACCTACTGAGACTATAGGATGAAGGGGAGCAGGACGCGACTGAATCTTCTGATTATAGGTCTGGCAGGCATGACACTTCTGAACAGTAGTAATGCAGTCATTGAACAGAGAAGGCCAAAAATATCCCGCGTGCAAGATCTTCTGGGAAATAGCATACCTAGACATATGACCACCACATGCTCCAGAACAGCAGTCGTTCAAATCTTTCTCAACTTCTTCAAAAGTTAAACAACGTCTAAAAACTGAGTCAATGCCTCGATGGTAAAGAGTATCTCCAAGGAGAATATACTAGCAAGCCTGATAACGTATGCGACGTCGTTCATTACTGGACAAAGCAGGCTGGAAAGTTTCAGCTTGGAGATATATAATGATATCTCCATACCAAATATCATCAGTGTTGATCAGGAAAAGCGATTCATCAGGTAATGAATCAACTGCTACATTTTTCGTGGTCGAGTGGGGGAAATCACAAATTAACTCAGCAAAAACTAAGGATTTCTTCGACGTGGCACGATCAAATTCCAAGTCGAACTCCTGGAGAATGATAATCCACTTGGAGTACTTGCCCCCCAGCAATTGACATGTCAATATATGTTCCATGGGGTTACAATGTGAAATTGTTGTAGTTTTCCTGGAGAGAATATAATGGCGAAAACGTTGAACTGCTTGAACAGCAGCCAAAGCCAGTTTCTCAACATGTTGGTACTTGATTTCCGTTGATGATACACTTCTACTCAAGTAATAGATAACATGTTCATCATGCTTATCATCCTCTTGAACTAAAACCATACCAATGGTATATTCGGAGGCAGCAAGATATAGAAAGTAATCATGACTATAATCAGAAGGAAAGAGAAGCGGAGCTCGAGTGAGGGATAACTTCAAGGCCTCAAAAAATTGTTAGCAATGGAATCCCAAATGAACTCGGAATCTTTCTTTAATAGTCGGGTGAAACCACGAGTAATCTCGGCATAATTCAGGATGAAATGACAAAGAAAGTTTGCTTTCCCCTGCAAACTTTGTAACTGGCACAGTGAAGAAGGAGGAGGGCGATTAAGAATCGCCTCAACCTTAATAGGATCTACCCGGATCCCTTGACGTGAAACAATGAAACCTAGAAGACGACCAGACTCTACGCAAAAGACGCATTTATGAGGGTTTAGACGAATGAGATAGAACCGACAACGAACGAAAATTGCTCGGAGATGATTAGGGTGATCGACACGGCGCATAGAATGAGCTGGCAAATCGTCCAAATAAGGTTGAACGATATGCTTTATATCGTGAAACGCACAAGACATGGCACGTTGAAATGTCGCACCTGCATTCTTAAGACCGAAGGGAAGTTTCCTATAGGCGAAAGTACCCCAAGGACAAATAAAAGCAGTTTTATGTTGGTCCTCAAGAGTGATGTTAATTTGATTATAGCCGGAGAATCCATCCATGAGAGAAAAGATTTCACTGTCGGCACAGTCATCGACAATCTGGTCGACAAAAGGGGTTGGAAAGTTGTCTTTTGGACAGGCTTTGTTAATATCCCGATAATAAACACAAACATGTATACTACCACCTTTCTTATCAATCGGTACTGGGTTGGAAACCCATTCTGTCAAAGCCACGGGATAAATAAAACCGGCTTTAAGAAGCTCTTCAACTTCGAGTTTGATGGTTGTTGCTTTACGTGGATGGACATGACGGAGGGACTGCCGGACTGGTTTAGATCCGGGGTATGTTTTTATCTCATGCACAACAATAGCAGGGTCGATAACTGGCATCTCTTCATAACTCTAGGAAAAGATATCATGAAATTCTTTGAACAAAGCAGTATAGGTGACAAGTTCCTCTGGAGAACACGAAGCTCCAATGTGAACATTTTCAACTATCCCAGGTTTAACTGAAATATCAATGGGTATCGTGGGAGAAATATTACTGAGGTTCCCTTCCACAAACACATCACGTGAAGATCTGGGAACGGTCATTATGACAACAATGGTCGACGGAGTCGAAATCCATTGGTAATTCTCAAGAGTGTGTTGTTCAAGAAACAGTATGGAACGATGATGTCCATCGTCCCAAGGTGTATCGGCCATGACGGACATGATCATCTCGTCAGTGGGAAAGATAACATGGAAAGGATCAGGAGACAACTCCTCTGGAGAGGGTGTAGAAGGTGTTGCCAATTGAATCGCGTGATAAGCAGACTCAATCGGACTTAACGGCATGACGTCGTCGAAACGAGGATGATCTCCTGGATCAGGGACTATCCAAGGGTCAAAAGATACCGGAAGTTCATGAGGCACAGCGGAGATCATATTAATAGAAGCAATTGACGGGCGTAGAATATCGGGTGGTGGTGGTATGGGAAAAGTACCCATTAATGAAGAGTCTTTTAAAAGACCGACTCCAACATTTTTGTAACCCGGTGGGGTTTTAGCTATAAACGACATGTTGCCAGTGCGAGTATCGAAATTAAAGAAGGCAAGTTGATCAACCATAACGATCTTTCCTTGATGAGGAAAATGGACCACATGGAAAAGTGTTGACACAACAGCGCGCATAGAATCTACCCAGCTACAGCCAATAAGAATATTATAATCTAGAGGAGAATCGAAAACTTCCACCTCAACTTGGACTGTCTTACCTTCGAGAGTAACAGGCAACGATGGAAGAACAGCGTAAGGCTTAAAACCCAAGCCATTGAATGATTTCAAAGTATTTTTTGATTCAGTTAAAGGAGGAGATCCAATGGTTTTCCAACAAGTAAAAGACATTACACACGTAGAGGCACCCTCATCGACAACAGTTCGGCAAGTGTTCTTGTCTAAGGCAATAACTTGTATCTAAAATGCAAGTTGTAGGGGTAACCTTGGAACATGGTCTTCCAAGTCAAAGACTATCAAATTCGTATCCGTGGGATCAATTCCACCTATAGCTTTCAACAAAGCCCTTCGTTGCACAGGACAAGACTGAAGGACTTCAAGGGCAGACATCGTTGAAGGTGCCTGGGCCAGATCTTCGACAATGCTATAGTTCTAGGCCGCACGAGCATGAGGATTGAATGTCAATTTTTTAACGACACCTTTCGGGGGTCGGAGTACTGTATCAGAGCTCGGTCGTTCGATATGAAGATGACCGTTGGTAGGTGGAGGTGTTGGAGAGGGTTGTACCAATGTAGGAGGTAAATCGTCAACCTTCTCCTTAGATGGAGAATAATCTTTGGCTCTAGTTGCAATGGCAACGTCATTGTTCTTAGAATCACCAGTGCACATCAAAACATATGATGTCGTAGAAGTAAATGGTTGGTCATGGATGACCAAAGAGGCCTGTTGCTGAGACAAGAAGGGTTGGGACAAGACCGCCGGCGTAGATGGTTTCGGCATTCCTTGAAGGAACTTGTTGACCTCGGCATGTCTAGGACAATCCTTCGTGTAGTGATCATCACCATAGATAAGGCAAGGATATCATGGCTTACGCTTATTCCGATCTTTAGCAGGATGGGTTTTGGTTTTTTCATTTTGATTATTATTTTTACTCTCCTTATTCTTGCCTCTCCCTTTCTTTGAATTTTTTTTACCGGTCGGTGTAGATTGAACATCGTTCACTTCAAAGGTTTTACCGGTGGGAGGAGTAGGAGACAGAGCATTTTGAACATTAGAAGATGTGGATTTAGGGGTTGTAGTTGAAATAGAATGTGAGTGGGTATGAGTAGTACCAATCAAACCATCAGCCGCATGTGAAGCAGCTGGAGCAGTTGAAGTGCTGGAAGTACCAGGACGAGGTAGTTCAGGTAGTAAATTGTAGAGTGTTCCCGTTTGTGAATAAACGAGATCAAGATAATGTGTGCAACTTATAGACTTCTCCTCTGTAACAACACCACCCATAGCAATGTCTTTACCAATTTCATTCACAAAAGATTTCGTGAACCATTCGGCCAGTAACTGATCAGGGAGTTCAAGTTTGATGAGACGTCGTCTCCGTCTCCACTCATGTATATGATCCGAGATGTGAGTACCTTTAGCTTGTTTGAAAGAAGTCAGGATCTCAGTCCCAGTATCGTAATGGATCGGTAACTGGTAATGTGTGAGAAAATCCATAGCTAAGGTGTTGAAATCAGAAAAGAACCCTCGTGGCAATTCAATATACCACTTTGCAGCTGAACCGGTAAGGGTTCGTTGAAAAAGACGTAGACGAATGGAGTCGTCCATCAGCGAATTGGATGAACACCATAAATGAAAAGTCATGACATGATTATTTGGGTCCTCTCCCGTCTTGCCATCGAATTTCGGAATATCTGATGGGAGCTTAGCAGGAATAGCATGCCATTGGGGAGAGTGACGAATAGGATCATTTAGAATCCTAGACAAATCTGGCAAATCCAAGGTAGCAAGAAAAGGAAACTATCGGTTTACTTGCGGGTACTGGTGGCTTTGGGGTGGAAGCCCTGTTGACAAACCAATAGGAGCGTAAGCGGACTGTCCGTAGAGGGAAGACCCTGGCTGATTCGGTGGTGGCCGGATAGGATAGTAACCCCAAGGATTGTAACCTTGAGTTTGAGCAAGGACCTGTGGTTGAGTAGTCTGACCCAAACCCCAAATAGGATTAGTTACCTCGGGATAAGGTTGGCCAATGGTAGGGACAGCTTGCTGGCCCCCATCATTTTGAGGAAAGTTTTGTAGAAGTTGATTCCAATACTGGGCCAATTCAGGAGGTATATTTTGTCCAAAAGGTGAGGTTGGTCCCCCTACTGTAGGCATAGTTCCACCTGGAAGTTGTGTGCCAACCGTAGATTGTGTAGTAACTGTGTTGTGTCCGGGAAAAGGAAAAGGACCCATACCACCCTATCCACCAACAGGAATCTGCGTGTTTGGTGCAACAGTCGGAATAGTGCCGCTAGGATTAGGATTACCAGAAGGAAAAGGTGGGAGTGTCGGAATAAAATGAGGAACCTCATACCCAGGAAAAGAAGGACCACCTGGAGAACCGGTTGGGGTTTGTGGAGATGTTGGATTAGGAGGATTCAACAGAGCATTCAACGCATGGTAACCAGGTGGTAATGTTGGGATGACTTCAGGTATTCGCTGGGTATTGATAGGAGGAAGAGAAGTTGCAGTAATCTCAGTTTGGACACTCGTAGTATTCGTGAGATGGGCCATCTCGGGAGGAAGAACAAAGCGATAACTGGTAGTCTCGGGTGTAGTCTCTGTCTCAGGAGACACGGGAGGATTGATTTCGTAAACAGGGGGTGACTCTGTACTAAAAAGGACACGTCGAAAATTATCGGACCAAAAAGAATCTTGTCCTAATACACCGTGAGAAGGCCCAACAGTTGATTCAGAAGATGTAACAACGGTTTCTTCAGAAGGAGTCAATCGCACAAAAGGTCGTTCACCATGGCGAATGCGATAGTCCTCTCTAGTATTGGTAATTAGAAAATCTTCTAGAGAGTCAGTTCGTTCTACTTGTGGAAGTGGTGTGGTGACAACTAGAACATCACTGGTTTCCCCGTGTGGTGGAGTAACCACAGGGACTTCAGTCTGATGGGGTGAACCCTTAGGTGTACCAGTAGGTTGAGAATCGTCCAGATGCTCTGGAGATAATCCTTGCATTCTACGAGAATGCCATGGGGGAGCAATTGTAAACAAGTGACAAGTTTCGCGAGAAAATTCCTATGGTCAACTTCGAGAAATAAACAGCACTCACTAGTAAACAAAATCTAGGAAGCAAACACCAAGCAAACAATACCTTCTAATTTCGAAGCCACTAGTTGGTGATGAAATCCAACGTCGCAACAACGAGACAAGAAGGGGCGGGGCTAAGGTGGAAAAGTTATGTTGACGACCTGCTTAACAGACTTACGCCCTGGTGCAAGCTCCCACACATAATCGTGGGTATACCCTCCAAGGAGCCCGAGTGAGTTTGATCAACGTCAATTCCAGGTATCGTGAAGACTTTCCCCTCCACAGTCACCTTGGGTAAGAACCTAGAGAGATAGACCACTAAGGTCACCACAAACAATAGTACATCCTGGGGGAACAGTCGTCAGTCTGATCCACACACAAGGGCAGGGTATCTAGCCCGAAACCAACTCAAAGGCTTCCACTCATAATTGTCGGTATACCTCGGAGTGATCCCCGTAATACGTGCAATCTCTACACCAATGTCAAAAAAGAAGGGTTAGTAACTATGCCAACACCAATGCAACCTAGTGCTTGACCCTTGTGTTAGAAGGGCGTCCCAGGACAATATGTTGCCAATGGAATTTAACACTCCCTAACTCAAGATTCTATTGTGTGTTTTTGATCTTTTGGAGAGTGTATCTCTCTTCCTACTCCAAAGCACTAGCCTAGCTAATATGTTGGTGTAAAGGAGCCCTAGAAAAAATTTACTAGATCAATTTTAAGATTACGCAATGTTTTTAAGAGCTGTTGATTACGCAAAGGTAACGGAAGTGAAACTCATGTTGTATGACTCTGACCCAAATAATGCAAGGATGATAATGAAATATGACTCTTTTCATTCCATGAATCCTAGTTATGGGAGAGAGAGAAAGTTTTCCAAATCAACTCAAATACTACAATGCAATGCACAA
>ML832600.1:20871-52633 GCA_009831015.1 Picea engelmannii
AAGGTCCAAACCTGGATCCTTTCAGTGTCAATTTCCTAATATTAGTGATAGTATCTAGTGGTTTTCTATTCTCCATGTTTGTGGTGCTTTGGGCCTACAAACACCTCGTCATGGATCATTTATTGATATGGAATATTACTTTTCTGTGGAGGCTCCTGAATATAGCTCAAGGGGTTATAGGAGGAGGAATAGAAGCATTACCAGACCTGCTCCTGGTGTGGCATCAACACCTCCTATGACGAGATCTAAAATGGTGGCCAAGGGAGTTGATAAATCCTTCCACACCATGTTCCCAACTAAGTTGAACGTGACGGTTGATGTATTGGAATAAATTGTTCTAGAGAACCTAAAATGGGTGTAAATGAGAAAATTAATAAGGACATTAAGGGTTGGTTCTTTATTTCTCGGTTCTCATGGAGCAGAGACGTCAAGGTACTAAAAGAAATTGAGAATTACTAGCTCACTAAGACCCTCATTTCCTAAGTTGTCTAGGAGCATGGAGCTCAACAAGTTCTTCATGAGCATGCAACTCAACACAAAGAACTATTGGACAGGTTCATGTTATTTGAGGCCAAGTTTGAGGTGGCCTATAGATTGGTCTTTGGCATCAAAATTGAGGTGGAAGATGAGAAGGATTGTGCAAGAAACTCTAAAGGTACCTACTTGAATCTAGTCATTATAGATGAACTTTAAAGGAACCTACTAGAATCTAGTCAATATTGTATATGAAGATGATCAAAAGGACATTCAAGAAATGTTGTTCCTTACATGCAAGCTCTTGTGCCTCCAAGACCTTAAGGCCAAAACTAGTAAGTATATATTGTTCTTTTTGTGGTCATCATATGTTGTCACTATTTGTAGTTATGTTTATCTTGTTTATATTGATGTTAGTTTTGTTTTCATTGACCTCTTGTTTTAGATTATATGAGGTTTTAAACCTCTCTCAATTGATTAAGCATCGACATGAAACTTGTGATACACATCGGTTGGTATTTTGAATTTTTCTATGGCTTGGTTTCCTTTTGATTGATATTATGAAAATTTCTATAGGCTTAGTTTTATTTTTAGGAATCCATGAAATGATGATGTTAATGTAAATGGTTCATATATATATATATATATATATATATATATATATATATAACTCATTTTATTAATTTATTAATAAATATAAAAGTATTTATGTATGAGAACTGACTTTTCTTTTTACACTCATACCTTTCCTATTTATCTTGAGTCATATGGTGATCAGTTTAATAAAATAAATCCTAATTTTCTTACAAACTATAAATAAACGTAAGAATTTTAATTCATAATAATTAGGAATATTTAATTTTATTTTTTATTTGTTTTTTTTTCCATTTTTTCATTATTAAATAATATATATTTAACAAAATATTTCCTCAATAAAAGAATATCAAATTATAAAATTTAGGTTTTACTTTTTCTCCATTTTTTATAAATCATATAATAATATGTTTAATAATTGTGTTTTTCATTAGACAAATTTCTCTATCATGATTGGTTTCGAAGGGCCTCATTTTGTAAGGTAACACTGGTTTGAAACTTTGTCGTAGTTGGGAGGACACTGCTAAAATCAAACCATGATAAGGGTTGGTGTGTCCCACTCCCAGTGCGATGCTCGGGGGATTTTGACGGCTTAAATACCCTTGGGTCAAAATTTCTTAGACCATATGCTAGTCCCACAAATCATGAACAAATTATCAAACAAAAAATATATTTTTTTCTCATTCCATTAAATTTATCAGTATACAAATTTTATATTATTAAATTTAATTTTACGATTTCAATTCATATCCTCCTTTTCCTTTCTACTAAATTATGCTGAGGATGATGATGATTAATTTCCATTGTAGCTAAATTGGTTTATTGAACCTTAAGAAGTCAAGGGATTACTTGGAATTCTTTAGAATTTTATTAATGCACTCGAAAAGCATTAAGAGAATTATTCCAATATTACCATCGTTTTGGTGAGTTAAAAGGTTAGGAAGTTTGGTAATGTGAAAAATATTGTAAAATTCAAATCCAATTTGGGTAGAAGATGGACATTCTAAGAGAAAGTGTTTCTCATTTTCAACCCTTTTAGTGTCACAATGGTCATAGACCTCACAATGTTTTGGGAATGGACCAATGCCCAATTTCACTATGGAGCTCATGAGAATTTGTTATTATTTTAGTAATGTTTATTTTCTTCTTTACACTCCTCAAAATAGAAAGATATATTTGATCTTCTAGATTAGGTTTGTTTACTGCCTTATAATATCTTAATTTAATTTTTCCCTCTAACTCTTTATCACACCACATTTTCTGCTTAAATTTTGATGTACTATTATTTTTAATACTATCCTTATTCTACAAAATGATCTCTTCCTTTATTCCCCAATAGTTTATCCAAAAATGAACATCCTTATGCTATCCCTTATTGATTCAAAGGTGGTTTTGGCTGGAGTCTGAAAAAAAGGAATATTTTAGTCTTCCATGTTCTTTGACTTGTACTCATATAGTAGATATGTGGTCATAGTAGTGCTCTCAATGGGGAAAATGTTTTCTTTTATGAGGATAAGGTAGGGTGTATTTCCTTTCATTTTTAGATTACAGGTTATTAAATTATTTTGGATCTTCTCTGTTATCACTGAAATTCCGTCCGCAAATGGTTACAAGAATCCAGCATCGTCAAACAGTTATGAGGTCACCCATGGACCAAAATTACCACAAAATCATTTCCAAAGGGACAAAAACTATACAACCAGTGACAAAATTAAAGTGTGTTATGACTACATAGGGCACACGTGCACATGCACAAAACAAAAATGAAGGAAAAACGCACATGTTCTTGATGCACGACTGTGGTCGCTAAAAGCTGCACACATCTGAGAACAGTGCATTTATGAGAGTGGTCAGCCTCCCACCCACTTCTGGTTCAGCTTCCAAGTTGATTTGACACTCAAATCTGGACTAGATCCGATTGGGTGGCTCGTCAAAGACCTAAAAATGCCATAATTAGCCTCTTTCCACACTACAAGTTGGTTGCACAATACCTCAAAGAGGTGCTATAAAACAAGGCCATAGGTGCACTTCATTTTTAAGGAATTCAATAGCAAAGTTATGTTGCTACTATTCTCTTGAGGAATCCTCTATTCTCATCAAGAGTATACTAGCACCATTACATTGGGAAATCCATCTCACCCCTTGAGTGGATTAGAAAGGAATTATTTCACCATTTTCATTCAAAGTAGTAAGAAGAGATTATTTGTGGGGGTCCAAGAGCCCTCCCTTGGAGGAAGAAGGGACTCATAGTTCTCTTTCTTCTTGGTGTTTTCTTTCACTAATATAAACCTTACCATTGGTGACATGAGTCTTATTGTTTTTTTTGTTCTTATGTCCCTATGCTCACTGGTTTAATTGTTATTTTATTTCTTAGTTTAATTCTTAGTTGTTCTTTTATATTTCTTTCTCTAACCATTTTCCTTACAGATGTCCTACTTAGCAAACCCAACTAAGCTTGTAAGCACCTCTGTTTTTCTCATCTAGGTGGCAAAAGAGGCACAACAGATTGGTGACTCCACCGTGGAAAGGTATCAATTTCCTACCCCATTTGGGTTTTTATAGCTCTTCTTTTGGTTTATTTAACCTATAGGTGCATTAACCGGCCCAAGCCGACCTACAAAACATCCAATTCCAAGTTGAATTGAGAGAATTCCATATGGAATTTTCTTCACGACCGTGTGTCAGTTGTGCACGGGTTTTTTGGCCCACAGACGTGCATCGTGCGCACATGCACTAAAAACACAATTTTGTTCTGTGCACCTGTGCCCATAAGCCCATTTCGGTCTGTGCACAGGCACTCAGTGTGCCTCTGTCTACATTGAGACCCGCACACCTATCCAAAAAACTACACATTGTAAGGTTTTTTGTGATTTGGGGAAGGCTCCTAGCCTTCTTAAAAGTGATTTCATGCATGTTGTAAGCTGCACCACACTTAGTTCCATCTTCATATAAAGGGATTAGTCAAAACACATAGGCGCTTAGGGGGTTTAAAATCATTATTTTCTCTTTTGCTTTCATTTTCACCACATGGATGGCTTGCTTTGACTAAAAGTATCAGTTGGAATCATTTATAATCACATAAAATTTTCATTGGGACTAGAAGTTGGATAACAATCGCTTAGTATGCTCTTCTCTCACGCTTCCAAGCGACCTTGAGAATCAGAAAAAGATTGTAGGACAATTTCATCTCCCTTAAAAAAGAGTAAAACCTTTAGGAGAGGACAACAGCCCCTCTTGGGACTCCTCTTAGTTTATTTTTCAAACACATCTTAATATTGTAACAGGCCCATACATGCCCACATTCTACAAAGATAGGATAGTGTTGAAATTTATTTTCTTAGATTAAATCACTAAGGAAGTTTAAAGGTTTTGTAACGGGCCCATACATGCCCACAAGATCACAATCTAGGATAGTTTCAAAGCTTTTCTTAGATTAAATCACAATAGGGAGTTAAAGGAATAGTAAAGGACCCACATGTCCACATGCTAGTTTCCTAGGGACTTTTGAATTATGCAAGATTGTACCGAAGGAATTTAGTTAATTAGGTAAATCAACACTTGTAAGGACCAAGCAAAGGCCACGTGCATCAAGGTGACACCTAATTCATTAAAACATTGGCACACTTTCACTCATTCACACGCAAAAGTCACTTATCACTCACATAGTTTTCTTCTCGAAACGTGGAGGTCAAAGTAAGTTTCCTCCAAAGGGATTCTGAAACACCCCACCCTTTTATTGATGAAACTATCCACTCCCATTTAATTTCAACGAGGTTGGTTCACACCCCCAATCTCTCAAACAAACCACATCTAAAAAATTTCTAAAAAATCACTAAGTTTTCCTCCACAGGAGGTGCCCAAAGAATTTTTTTAGTCTAGGTAGGATTTTGGGGATAGGCATCCAAATAACTCCCCGTTATCTGGTTCTCACATTGTCAAAACAATAGAAGTTGTCAAATAGGGAACTGAAAATCCTCCAAGTCAAGTGTTCCTAACACCATAAGGTAGGGAGATACCCATGAAGGGTTGAAGGCCAAGGTCTGGTTGTTCTGTGTGTCCCCTCTTGAGGCACCCACCTCTTGGATGGGATCCAACACATGACCCATTTCTTAGGCTGAAAATCTAAATGTTGCACTTTGACCGAGGTACCTAGTGACCAAATTTTAGGACATCTACCCAGGTGGCAATTGTCAGCTGCAATTGCACCTTGATCAGATTTTGTGTGGCTATTGGGAAATATCGCTAGCTCTTTCGGGATATGCTTCCTTTACCCCTCATTATAACTAATTATTTCATCCTTCACTAGTTTTTCTTCCAGTGACTTCAGACCCCACTGTTGAGTACTATTGGAAGGTCCAATGCTATTTGAGAGGAAGGACGTTACATCTTTTAGGACACGAGCATTTTTTTTCTTTGATTCCCCACATGGAAAAAACCCACTTATCCACATATATGCTTCTTTTTCAAAACACTTTATGTATGATGCACTTATGATTACATTTTGATTTAGATATATATATTGTGTAAAGTTCAAAATTTGCAACAAAGGCTCTTGTTTATTTTCTCTCATCACAATTTCCACACATCCACTCAGCTAGCTGGACATCATAGGGGACCCATAGAATCCCCATCGTTCTAGACGCTTACTAAATCTCCCTCCTATTTTAGGGGGAGTTCCTAGTCTTTCCAACTCATCAGCACCACCTTCACACACTCTAGTGAGTACCACTGTCTTAGGATCCACTTTGTTTGGTTCCACATTACTTGGGTCGACTTCCCAAGTCCCCCCTTCCACTCGCTCTCCTTTACACAAAAGCAGGGGGCCAAATTCCCCTGAAGGAGGAAGAACCAACCCACCTAGCCCCCCTCAAGGGTCAGGTTCACAGAACACTCACAGGATGTCCAGAACTAATCCTTCGCCCCCACTATAGATGTGATATTTGGCCTCTCTTAACATACCAGATCTAAGAAAACTCACAAATGATCGTGTATTGCATGACCCCACATGGCCTGCAATGCCTACCAAACTACCTTCAGACATCCCCAAGTTTGAAGGAAAGGTAGGAGATGACCCTACCAACCATGTCATGACTTTCCACCTATGGTGCTCTTCCAACGACATTATGGATGATTCCATTTGACTACGATTATTTCAAAGCACACTCACTGGCCCATCAACCAAATGGTATGTAGACAAAAAATCAGGGTCCCATGCAACTTTAGAGTCCTTGGCCAAAGATTTTTTAACCTTATTCCAATTACCAATCTGCCACAACAATGGTCTTGAACTACTCTCTAATTTCAAACAAACCTCAGTCACACATATCGTTGATCACATTCACGAGTGGTGTAGATGACGTAGTTTGTGCAAAGCCAAAACCAACAAACAACAATGTCTTGACTGGATTCTCAGATCACTTGTCTCTCTCCTCGGTAAAGATGCAACTTCCACCTTCCCTCAATCAGAAGAGGAAGCCATCAGTAAGGATCAACAATACGACCTCATCTATTCACAGTCAAGGTACGTATACACAGTACTTCCTGATCTCCCAAAATCTGTGCCATTCGGTCAAGACAAACCCGGGATGTCTCACTCAGCAGACGGATTGATTGGTAATACCACACACCACAGTCCTCAACCCCAACCACCACCAATGTATGGAACACCTCAATATCCACCGACATATGGGGGACCTCTTATTACCCCCGACCCCCTTATCAACATCCATACCTTGTTGTTATTCCTCCACCCATCAGTGGGCCACCATCGGCATCCCCAATACACCCACCTATCCAAAAACGTTCTGGTACCCCCTCTACCTCAGCTTATACTCTGAGTACTAGCAAAAGCACCAGGCCTTCCTATGTACCTTACAGATCACAACTCCCACAGAATCCGTACTTTCCATTCCCTGGTCCTCCACAACCCATGGCACCCCCACACCCTCACGCTAGGGTGAATTTTGTTCAACCCTCTCCCGTTCAGCAATATCAACATTTTGAACAGCTGAATACGACAAATCCAACCCATCCATCGAATAATTCTAAAAATAAAGGAAGAAATAGGAACAATAACAACATAGGCCAAGGAGGGAATCAACCCCAACAAAACCAACCTACTGGGGGTAACCATAATCAAGGGAATTAGAACCCCCAGGGGGGAAATAACAATAGGCATCAAGGGAGAAATAACAATACTATTAAAACCACCTTCCCTTTTTCCCTTTGCAGTGAGTTTGGTGATTATACTCATCATTGCCTCCTAATCGTTGATTTTAAAAGGCTGAAAGACTCAGGCAATTTACCACATCCTCTAGCACCACCTGCCCCTCAATAGGCCCCACAACAATATGTGCAACAACCCCCCCCCCCNACAACCTACCCCACCACAGTTGGGACAGTACCTCAATCCAAGCAATACTGCAGATCATACCATCCTCCTCACCAGTGAGGAAGAAATCCTTCTGCAAACATGTAATCGTCAATATCATGCACCTGCTGAGTCTCCTCCGACTCCCCCAGAAACAATCCCAACACCGACAGGACCCCCATTGGTAATACTGTGCCCTAACGCTGAAACAACTCTTCACATCCCTTGCATCCCATTGCGTAGGAATATCCACAACCCCCGGGCTAGGGAAGCTCATAATTACAGTTTGGTCGACGACTTTGCACAATCCCCAGATACCATGTCAGTCTTAGAGGTCCTTCAAACTTTCCCCACTCAGTGAAAATCATTACTTTCCACCTTGGGGGCAGTCGACCCCATGGATACTCAATTCATCACATTTGATCTCGACAATAAAGAACCTCGTCTTCCCACTCTAATCGCTTTTCAAATCCCAGTAAAAATTCAGAGCATTACAGTTCATCGGTGCATCATCGATGAAGGTGCATCCACATGCATTATGTCCAAGTCTGTATGGCAGAAACTTGGTTCCCCTGAACTCATACCATCTGCCATTACCTTAAGAGCTTATGATGGACGACCATTGTCTCCTGAAGGGCTCTTCCGAAATGTCCCCATAGAACTCGGGGGGAAGAACATTCTCATCGACATTAAAGTTATCGATGCCCCACTCAATTATAATATCTTGTTCAGTTGTAGCTACATGTACGCTATGAAGGCAGTTTCCTCTTCCGTCTTTCGAACGATGATGTTCCGCCATAACGGGAAGATCATTACCATTGACCAAGTCTCACATTATAAGCCTAACCCTTCTGCCAACATCGATAACATTCTCCCTCTCATACACACAAGTCATGACGCATACCCACTCATCAAAATGGGTCCCAAAATTTTCAAAGACCCATCATTGTTAGGAACTTACCATGGTGCACCACCGTTTCTTCATCCTTCCAATCAAGTATGCGTCGTATCATCCAACGGAACTAACATAGAGGATACCCTTCCTCCTAGGGAGGCTTCTATCATATCTGAAGTCCCACTAGTCACAGAGCTCCCCCCTCATGAGCCTCCTGTGAACTCGTTGACTCCACCAGTCCACAATTTCACCTCTCCCCAAGGCCATATCCCAGTTTGGGAGACAGTGCCGCAAGCCATTACTCAAATCCCCTTCTTTTACCCTCCACTGGGCGTACAAGATTTCCAAGTAGCCGCAACGCTTACCCTCCCTAATATGGTGTTAGCAATTCCAGTTTGGTATTTACATCCACTAGAGATGGTCCCTCAACCATCCCTTCCCCCCCAAATAGAAGGAATCCCAATGATGATTCCCATACTCACTCCCACCATACCCTCTACAACCCCACTCACTACCCTCCCTACCACAGTTGGGGGCAAGTGAAAGAATAAGGAGCCCACAGCTCCACTTCCCCCACGCGTCCAACCTCCTTGCACGCTATGTGAGAAAGATGGAAACCAAACCAACAACTGCCCATCTCTACCCGAGTTACGGAAGCTGATTCCACTCAATCAAACACCATCAACGCTCGCCATTGTAGCAAGTACTTTCGCCACTGCCCCTCACTCAAGTAGTAAACGGTTGTGAACCAAATTCACTTGCACTATATGTTATAAATATGGAAATTATACACACCATTGCCCAGCATTATCGTGCTTCCGGCAGACATTAGCCGCAATACGCCAAAGCTTCCAGAACGAACCCAATCCAGCTACATCATCCCTACCAAAAATCACTAACATCCATTATGTCACGACTTTAATCAATGAACGTATGAGATGCCCTTGCTCTCTATGTGAATCCTTAGATCATTTTACATACCAATGTCCTATGATCATTGAATACAGGCAACGCCAATGGACCCTGATTCAAACCCCGACGCCCCCTACAGAATCGATGGTTGACCTTACCTCATCACTCGAGATTCTTCATATCATTTCTTCTGAACCTGAGACACTCCCAATGGCTCTGTGGTTCTTGGATGACTTATCCGAGGATTCACCCCCAAATCCCCCCAATTTTCCCATTCATTTCCCTACAAAAATTTTACATCCAGCTACCACTGGTACTCCTCAATACTTTGATATTTGGTTTATGTCGAGTGAACCATCGCAATCTCATTGCGTCATTCCCCCTACTTCTTCATCAGCAGGGAACAACCACACGATGACATTCACCAATATCACTCTTTCCGACCCCTTGTATTCCCGCCAATTCCACTATGACGAGGACATACTCAAAGAGTTAAACTACCCCAACTATCCATGGGATGCGCTACACCATAGAGCGCTTTTCTTTCCATAGGAATCCTACATGCCTCCTAACCAACACCCCATATATGCAGTCGAAACCAAGGATTTTCTCCCATCAGGGAATATCGACTAGTTCAACAAGCCCATTCCTGCCCCTGATGCTTTTGAAGAAGGAAACATGGCCAACATTTCCTGACCATCAAAATTGATATTTCCATAAAAAATGGAGTTGTCGAGGAAATCACCATTGGCGCCGCTTGCACACCTCAAGAAATCACCACCTATAAAGCCCTTTTCCAAGAATATCAGGATATTTTTGCCTAGTCATACACAGAAATGTCTGGCCTTGATCCCTCTATCGCCAAACATCACATCAACACCTGGCCTGACATTACACCAGTTCATCAAAAATAGTGACCGCTACACCCATCCAAAGCAGTGGCCATCAAAGATGAGATTGAAAAATTATGCGCGACTGGGTTCATATACCCCATCACCTATACATCATGGGTTTCCAACCCTGTACCCATTAACAAAAAACAAGGCACTATCCACGTCTGCACAGACTTTTGCGATCTCAATCACGCATGTCCCAAAGACAACTTTCCAACACCTTTCATCGATCAAATTATCGACGACTGTGCCAGCCACGAGGCTCTATCCTTCATGGACAGTTTCTCTGGTTATAATCAAATCCAAATCCACCTAGCTGATCAATACAAAACCGCATTCACTACCTCTTGGGGTACTTTTGCATATCGTATCATGCCTTTTGGCTTAAAGAATGCAGGCACAAATTTCCAACTGGCTATGACATACATTTTTCATGATCTGACTCATATCATCCTTTCATACTTGAATGACCTCACAGCTCGATCCAAGAAACACACCCAACATCTTGATGATTTTTGGATCATCTTTCAACGATGTCATCAGTACAACATCCGCTTAAACCCCCTCAAGTGCATGTTCTGCGCCACTGCAGGGCGCCTCCTTTGATTCATTATTTCCAAAAGAGGTATTACCGTGGACCCTGTCAAATTCCAAGCCATCACAGAAATTCCACCCCTCGAGAATTTACGTCAACTCCAGAGCCTACAAGGAAAAGCTAACTTTTTACGATGATTTGTCCCAGACTACGCCACTTGAGAACACTGTTTCCTTTGCTTACTACACCATGGCATCCCATTTCACTGGGATGAACATGCCCAAAAATAATTTGACGATCTAACGCCCCTTTAATTAGTTCACCCAACTATAATTGCGACTATAACCTCTACATATCAGCATCAACTGTCTCAGTAGCAGGAATTCTCATTCAAATCGGTGATGATGATCGTGAACATGTCATCTACTATGTTAGTAAAAACTTCTCAGGGCCACCCTTGAAGTATAAACACAAAGAGAAACTAGCCCTTGCAGTCGTCCTCGTAGTCCAGAAACTGCGTCATTACATTCTGCTTCGCACGACTAAGGTCATCGCAGATTCCAACCCTATGCAATACTTGCTCAGTCGTCGGCAAATTTTCCTGATGGATCATTATCCTTCAAGAGTACGATCTTGAATTTTCAACACCCAAGAGCAAGAAAGCTCTCGTCCTCGCCAAATTTGTCATGGCCTTCCCCTCCGATACTACCATTTCCCCCGTCAATACCGACTTCCCCAATGAGCATCTCTTTTATATTACTTCAGATGATTTGTGGTACGGCGACCTCCTTGTCTACCTCCAAACCCAAAAGTTCGGTAACCACCTCTCACGAGATGATTATCGTTGTATTCGCCACCAGGCCCCCTGCTATCTCTTCATCAAAGATATCTTATATCAGCGAGGGGTCGACACCATACTTCATCGATGCTTGACTATTGACGAGGCCAATAGAGTCTTGAACGATTTCCATAGCGGCGCATGTGGGGACCATCTTTTGGGAATGTACACTGCTCATAAAATCATCCGAGTAGGTTATTTTTTTCCTACATTGTTTCACGATTTCATCCATGCCGTGAAGTGATGTGAGAAATGTCAGCTTTACACCAACAAAGAATGAGCACCACCTACTCTTCTCCACCCAGTCATTACTGCTGGCCCTTTTTGCAAATGGGGCATCGATTTCATGACTTGTAATCCCCCATCCAGTAATGGACACAAATATATTATTGTCGCAGTCGATTACTTCACAAAATGGGTTGAATTTATGCCCACCTTCAACAACACCGCTGACACTACAACGCGTTTTTTCTTTAATCATGTCATATCCCGCTTTGGAGTACCACTCCAACTAGTTTCTGATCATGGGAAACACTTCGAGAATGCGATTTTCATCAAAATCTCATCTCGGATAGGATTCTCCCATGATTTTGCCTCACCATATTACCCTCAATCTAACAGACAGGTCGAAGTAGTTAACAAGGTCCTCAAGACCACATTACAATGCACGGTTAATAAACATAAGACCAATTGGCATCATATGTTATTTTCCACACTATGGGCTTACTGTACGGTCATGAAAATAGCCACTGGTTTCACACCATTTCATCTAGTCCATGGGGTTGAGGCCACTCTTCCCATCGAGTACGAAATTCCCACCTTACACACCGCAATTGAGCTATTACCCGACACTGCTCCAATGGAGCAACGCTTGATGAACTTAGAGTCCCTAAATGAAGATCGTCGATCTTCATTACAGAACAATGAGGTAGACAAAAAATGGTCAAAATCCACCTTTTATCACCATGTCAACCTTCGCTCATTTCACAAAGGTGACCTTTTCCTTGCTTACAATATTGCTCATGATACCTTTGGTCATGGAAAATTCGAGTCACTATGGCATGGCCCCTACATTATCCAACATTGCCTCACCAAAGGCACATACATCCTGGCCTCTCCCGAAGGCCTCTCTCTCAAAGAACCCATCAACGGGTTATACTTAAATAAATTTTACACCTAAGCGTAGCCATTCTACTTTAGGTTATTTCTTTTATAATGTTTTTAATCTTTTTTCCATCCCTCACATCTAAACTATCATTTGTGTTATTGACAGATGCTTCCTCCACTAGCCTACCACATCGGTTACGCTGATAGTGCCAGCCATTGGACACAAAATCTCTCTTCGACAGCTTGGGCCCTCTATACCCCCTCACATGAACTGCTCCACTCCAACGGCATATGTTTGGGTTCATCAACCAAAAACCAAGCCAAATAAATTGTCGTCATTGGCCTCCTCGCTGATGCCCATCATCATCGTATTCGTCACTTTAGCATCTTTCTTGACTCTCAACTAGTCGTCCTCCAGCTCAACAATGTGTACCGTGTCCACGATCCTTGCCTCTTTCACAAATACCTGCAAGTTAGACTTTTATCTTGACATTTTGATTTCATTACATTTACACATATTCCAAGACAACTGAATCAAATTACAGATAACTTAGCTAACATTGTGTTAGATTGGCATATATCACATCAAGATACCTCTACACACACATAAACCATCAAGAACCTGTCATAGCATATATAGATTAAACATCATCAACACATTAAAAAACACATGTAAACATCACATAGACCCCAAAATGTATACTCATATATATATAGATTGGTCCACAGTGCCATCAAAATGTTTACAAACAAATATACAAACATCTACAAGCCAGTGAAGCACCTCAGTACAAAACTAGCGCCACTACACCAAAATGGGCTCACCAGCCTATATACACAATACAAAAATACATAGAGCGACACTCAAGGTGCCTCTAGAGCACCACCTCCTACCCCTCCCTCAGGTGGTGGTCCCCCACCCACTACTAGTCCCTCCGAACCAGGAGGTAACCGTCTGATCATCGCAGCACCTACTACTACTGTTCGTTGCACCATGGCCCACCACGTCGACGGAACTCCCACACACTGCTCAAGGATTCCCTCATCCTGGATGCGCAACCACATGCCCTCAGGCATGCCCTATAGCATCGCCTCTAGGCGACGATGAATATCCTGAAAATCCCCCCAGCATCCGTCGGAGGATCATGCGATGGCCTGGCACCTGGGTCATCAAAACGACATCTCCTCATTGCTCTCTCATCATCAACTGGTCTCGCCTTGGCGTCCTCACGCTAACATCTCTCTCCTGTCCGTGGCCCTCCCTGCGGCGGTCTCCCCAACTCCTGGTGAGCCGGCGCTCTCAGCAGCTCAACCTCACACCCGCGAGGTCCCACATCTGCACATACAAACAAACAAACGATAGTATCAACATCTACACAAAATACATATGTCATGCTATCTCAAAAATAAACATATCAAACTCATAAACATACCTCGGTGATAAAACACGTCCCCTAGAGGTAACACCATGTTCGAATCACCTCGAAAGTCAACACCAGTGTATAGATACTGCAATATAACCTGCAACATCTGCTGCCACACCTGTGCTACCTCAGCTGTGAAAAAATGGCCGCCCTCGCCACCACCGTGGTGAACCAAAATCGTCGATCACCACCTCAGTCGCGGCTCTCGCAACCTAGGAGCGCCCAATAAAATACTAGGGAACAACATCGGCACCCTCTCCAAAAACCAGGCCACCAAGATGGACCCAAAGGCAAAATCCTCTGATGGACCGACATCTATCCAGCTGCCCTACCATCCTGGCATGCAGCGTCAACCCCTAGGAAAAATTCTCCCTGGCCAGTGCCCTCCACATAACCCTCAGCTGACCACCACCGATCCACTGAGTCGCGAGGGACCCATACACCCTTACAATTATCACCGCTACACAGCGATCTACTAGAGCATCCATTTCCCCGATGCTCATGACGGATCCCAACATGTAGTTCTCCCTCGAACAGTACCTCCAGCCCAAGGTCGCTAACAACACGTCCGCAGGTAACACCGGTTCCACCAGTAGGGGCATTCCCCGAAAAGGGAGCCCAGTCAAAAAGTATATGTCCTCCACCGTAGTGAAGGCGATCTTCTCTTCCCGCACCATAAAGCAATGTAGGTCCGGACTCCACGTCCGAATCAGAAACTATAGGAGATACTTCTGCACTAGTATCAACGGGCACTCAAATAACTTCAGCAGCCCACAGGATGCCAAAGTGGCACGAACCCCCAGCTTCTCAATAGCCACGAAATCCCTCAGCTAAGACCAATCCCGCTCTCACTAGCCGACCAACATCATGCAAAATGATCACCTGCAACCACATAATACAGTCCTAGGTCATCCATATTGACCATAAAAAACATTAAAAAAGATAAGTTTTACACCTGTCATCCTTGTCCCCAAGGCACGGTTGTTTAACCCATAGGCGCACACATATGCATGCCTATTCACCCCACAGGCGCGCACGCAGGCGTTCCTATACATCCCACAGGCGCACATGTGTGCGCACCAGCCCACCCTATAGGGGCGCATCATTGTGCCCCTATCACGAACACAAGTGTGCATCACAGCGCGCCTGTCCACCACACATCCACGCACCCATGCGCGATTGTGTAGCAAACAGGCACGCATATCATCCATGCCTTTGTCTCCCCTACAGGAACACCCATGCGTATCTATGCAGATAATAGGCGCACACGCATGCGCACATATTTTTGGATCGCACGTGCACCGGGGGGGGCACACCCATAAAACTTCGGCCCTCCGTACAGGCCCTGCCCATAAAATGGAAATCTACTTCTATGCAGGATGATAAGACTACTAACCTGAAGCTCGTTGGTACTGGATCAGCTGCCTCATTCTCCTGGAATCTCCAAATCTCCTCTGAATACCTCTCGTCCAGTCACTCTGGCAGCAAGTATAAATGAGGTGGCAATGTGGGCCCTACAACTATATATAGGCCTTTCTGCCAAACTTCCAATCACCATTCTGGGAGCTCAGGGTGTCCATTTTTCGATCCGTCTTCAGCCACAGGATCAGCATCTCATCATCTACATCAAGACAGTCCTTGGGCCACCTTTTATCCTTAGCCTCCGAGGTGCCATTTTTTCATACCCCATCCAGGTATGCATGCTCATGTTCAAAATTATCAAATAAATGCTTGTATGTTTGATTCTCTTCAGATATTGTTCACGTCGGGTATTTGTTTTTCATGTGTGCAGGTACTTGGTCATCATACATCAACGCAACCCCTTCAGGTATATAATTAGGATTGGCATGTAATCATTCCCTCTAAATCTCAATTGCATCTCCAGTCACACCCTCTGACATTTGCCTCTAGGATCTCCATCTCCGTCTCTGTAGTACCAACACCTATATTGCATCTTAGGTACTGTCACTTGATATCACTCTCCCCCACATGAGTTATCCCATTCATAGCACCCTTTTTCACTTTGACACTCATGTTGTTTTTCAACCCTTTAGGGATGGGAGTGTTGATAGTCTTGCATTATGTCGCGAATCAGCCACATACTCCTTCTCCTCATTTTCCTAGCTTTTCCACTGGACTCCCATATTATCTCTTCAAGGTTCTATTTTGACTGCACCTCCGCAGTATCATGAACCCTCCATTTCATTCACAAATCATTTTTCCCCTCTACAAATTTCCCTCCATTTCACCTACCTCATACAGAAACCCACCCATGGGGCCCCCACCCTCCACCAATTCTTCAAGTAAATTGCACCTTAACCGGCCCAACCATATTGCATTGGGACACATGTTTCTATATTTGTACACTCATCCCAAATTATTCTTCATTTATTTTGTAAAAAGCCTTTGTTTCCAGCATTTACATATCCTTTTGTCGTCACCTTTGACGACCTTCTTCCCTTTCTTTGGAGAACGCAACCCATATCACCCTTGGTTGGGGCATTCCTTATCATCTACCCCTGTTGACATCATCCATATACTTTGAGTATCCCATAGGCCACTTACCTCTGCCCTCTGAGTTTGTCCACTTTGTCCCACCTCTGACACACCTTATCCCACGTCTTATTGTCCCCATGACACTCGACCTAGTTGAACGGTTTCAGCCACTAGTACTTCACATATGCCCCCAACCAAGGGCAGTCTTGAGTCTTCCTACATCTTGACTTCCTCCATGTACCTCCTCTAGTTCCTAACCTCACCTAGTAGATTTCACAACCCCTTTGCTTCTTGGAGTCATGTCCCCCTTTTTGTCGACATCAGCACAGTTTCCAGAAGGGCGACAATATCTTGACTCTCATTACCTTTCCAATGAGAGGTCTCAGATGGCACAAGGAGAACCACAATTTCTCCCTACTATCATTGACCCCCGTAACATTCGACTTCAACACTTTCTTATATTACAATGAGTCTTACTTTGCGACTATTGCAGTTATTTCTTATATTTGTCGAAGACCTCTGAACTTGGTTGGGCTATCAATGCCTATAGAATCTATGATATTTCTTACAGATGTCACTTCCTACTGTTTAGAGTATGTTCCTACGCATAATTGTCTTCTTCCTTTATCACAACCGCCCTCGACGGCACTGCAGTTGTCTACATCAACACACCATTCCTTTTTGAGTTACATGACACGAGCATGGAGCATGCCCACTCATTTGTAGACAGTTTATTTTTACACACCTTATGGAAGGTTGGGTTCTACAGGTTCTCTTCTCCCTCCAATAGGTAACTCTTGACAATCCCACTATTTCTCTCTCTTACTGTAACATCTCGCTCTGGCGCACTGAGACAACTTATTATTTGAGGACACTTGCTCGCAAGTGATCTGGACTCTTCTAATGTTAAAACATTTATACTTGATTATGATGCGTTATGATAAACAACATGATGTTTTACTATTTGATGTAGGCAGGTGCTATTGACTCATTTTTATTGAGTGTGTAGGGTTTTGGACCTTGATGATGCAGAGGCTCGATGGAACCCCCTGGACTCCAGATTGAGTCAGGGAGTGTGCTATTGGGTTGATTTACTTACTATGATATTTCATTTGATTTGATGATATGATGTTGACATTTCTGACATGATTGTTGATGAATGCAGGCTGATGATAGCTTGTTGACCAGACTCACATATGGAGTAAAGGGGCCACACATGATTTCCAGAGAGGTTGAGGGAGAGGCATGGACAACAGCCCAGCCATAGCCTACTAGCACTCCCGCCGTGGCTCGAACTGTAGGTTAACGATTACCTAGTTCGAGAGGATCCATGATGCCGTGAGGGAAGACTGTGACAGTCACTCACGATGATCCTAAGGGGCGCACAATAAGGTGGGGGCCTTATTCCTTAGAGCCCTTAGTCTCCCACAAGTTCACCTAGCGGAGTGTTGACTCCAGGGGTTATAGATGTCTACCAATCAGTCCAGTCGGCAAGTAGCACCCTTGGAGCACGTGGTGCATCCTGAAGGGCACGTCATGCAAAAGAAGCACAAGAAGCGAGTGGCACCCTTGGAGCACGTGGTGCATCTTGAAGGGCACGTTGCGCAAATGAAATGAACGAGGTGAATGGCACCCTTGGAGCATGTAGTGCATCATGAAGGGCACGTTGCACTGATGATGAGGAAGAAATAAACCTAGACGGCCCTAAGACATTAACACCTTAAGAAAACCTCAAACAACTCATCTAACCAATTGTCGCCTAGCTCAAAATCTAAGTCCTAAGCCTAAGACTTTTCTAGGGTAAACATTTTAGTGTAACCTTAAAGAAAAAGGCCCTAGCATAAAAATAAAAATTCACACAAAAACCCACTTAAGTACTAGTTGGGTCTTCATAAAACTCTTGGGGTAAATGAAGAGAGTAAGGATTTCAATAAAAATAGGGATTAATTACTCTTGTATTCTTTCTATATGAGACATTATACATCTTTTGTCYTTACTTAAAAAAAAAAAAAAACTTTTGTCTTTCACTTTTCTTTTTCTAGGTAATAAAATTCAAAACATTTTTTTGAATTACCATATTTAATTTAAAATATAAAAACATGTCCACCACTTAAATGATTAAATATAAAAATATGACCACCACTTAAATGAAGATTTATCTATATGATTATAAAATACAAGGGTAAACCGCAACCCACTAAAAATGGAAAACTTCATTAATATAGTTAATTTGAAGGCTAATAAGTAATAAAATTATTTAACGTGCGGGGGTATAAAAGTTATGAATTTAATAATAAAATGAAAAGTTTAACTAGCGCGTTTACTTTTTGGTTTTAAAAAAAGAAGAAGAGGAGGGATTAATAAAAATAGGGAATGAGCCGTTTAATAAATTTAAAGAAATTAATGTTGGAGAAACGTGGGGGATGAATGACACTTGTACAACAGAGAATTTTTTCGATTTTTTATTAAAAACTTAAATTAAATGTGATTAGGGAAAGAGGGGGTCTCAAAACTCTATAAAAGAAAGGGGGATGAGGAAGAAAGGGGACGGGGGCTGTTAGGTAGTGTTACGCTGTCAGATTTGGACTGGACTGATTGCTTGTGAGGAGTTGGGATTTCCTCAGCTTGTATTGGAGTGGTAGCTCAGCCTTGTGAGGCGAGCTGGGAAGCTAGGCATACCTTCTAGATTGTGTGGCCCCTTTGCAGCTCGGGGGTCTAAGGGAGAAGCAGAGTACCCCTAGCATTTGGCTGGGAGGTACCGGTGTAGTCTCTACAGTCGGCAAGCAGGACGCAGCACGGATCACGGGCATCATCCGAAGCGGGAAAAGGCAACGGTATGATTTTGTTTCTGGTAGAGTAGAAGGCGTTGGATATATGGTTAGATCTGCATGTGTTTTAAAAGGATGAGCTGAATTTTAGTTTCATGACTAAGTTTTTTTTTTATATATAACTATCTGAATCGTTTCTGGAAGATATATGTTGAAGTTGACTGAGTTGCCAGTCTAAGATGCTTTTGTTCGGAATTTGTGTACTGAAATTTTTATGTAATGAAATCCTTACGTTAGGAATTACGCAATGTAGTGTCGAAAAGGTAAATCTATTCTGAAATTTGACTGAAATGTGTTTGATTCCAGCCCTTCCCCTGTACATGTAGCTCAGCCCTTAAGCGAAGTTGTGGAGCCATAGCATTTTTAAATAGGGGTTTTTTGTGTTCAAGTGTGGTGGGTTCCAATTTATTACTCTCACCTCTTCGCCCTTACTGTTTACCCACTGTAAATCCTCCCCGTTGCCTTGCTATTGTTTTCGCCAATGTAAGAGATGCAATGCTGGGTTATTATATAGTGATGCCTGGTGATGTTACCTCAGTAAACCACTTAGATAATGCATTGACAACTGATGAGTTCTTGAGCTTATCCCTTGTCGTAGCTTCACTTATTATGGTCTGCGTTTTCATTTCTGGGATGTTGGGCGGTTAGAATTCTCGATGTGCATTGTAATGACCTTCCCATTGGGTCCTTACCCCTTTGTCCAGGTCTGAGTCGAACTTGAACAACCCATTTTTCTCGGTGTAATAGTGCCTCCTCTTGCCTTTCTCCAGATTCATTGATCTCTATATTTAGGGGATATGTGGTACGACATTTTTCTCTTTGGTTAATGGCCGCGAAGAAAATCCCTTCTCAGATGATAGTACAATGGTTCTGTTGTGGATGCGCGTTGTTCTTTGTGTTTAAGCTCTGCATCTGGGTCTTTTGTTGAAAGGGTTTAGGCATGGAGGTCCTGTGCTGGGTGCTAACTTAATGCGTCCCTGGGAATCAATCGCTGTCACAGTATATCTCCCAGCAACATCCTTGTCAATGTTCTAGCAAATCTGAATATGCATAAAATCTCATTTCTTATGCCGACTTAATGGTTGTTGCATGTTATGGCTACGATGGTGGTGCGAATTGTGGCTTCGCCGAGCTTGTTAATTCTGTTACCTGTGCGTCTAGATCTTGGGACTGCACCCCCTTTCTCTTGCACGTCCGGCTGTTCCAGGCGGATTCCCCTATGTACAGTGCGTTTACCATCATGAACAACACTTTAAACTCTGGCATCAAATTAAATTTCTGAGCCGCACGCCATGTTGACACCCATATCCTTAGCATCCCGATGTATCTACTCTGTTGATAGATCCTTCCGGCAACGACGTTTTTAAGTTGATTACCTCTTCTCCTTTGAAGGCAAATTGAGACGGTGGTCTCCGGTTGACAGCTCAGCTATGTTAATCTACGCCTTAAACGCTTCCTGTCTTAACTGGGGTGTCTGCGTGAATCCCTAGACTGTTGATTTTATTCTTTTACCTATACTTAAACCCTTATAAAATTCAGGCATGCGCACGTCAGTAGTCGTTTGGGCTCTGGCAGGTGCTCCCAGCTGCTCCTTTAAATTGCCTCCGACAATCTCAACAGTGTTATTAAGGTGTTTTAATGGGGGACAGAATTACTGTGTATCGTTGGTTGGTTTTGAACCGGTTATTGTGGTTTCCAATGTTATTACAAATAATAAAATGTAAATTTCATTGTTCATTAAATTGAAATGCTATTGAATGTAGAAGGGATGAATGGTTATATATAGGGTAATTTATTTATTACTATTACATGAGTTCCCTTTTCTTATTGTGGGAACAATTCATTTACATTGCTAATTGTTAATGGGAACAATTCACTTACAATAGCTAACTCGTTAATATGCTTTATTGCTAAATTGTTAATAGGCTATATTGCTAATGTGTTAGTAGGCTATTGGTAAATAGGCTATTTGTTAATGGTTAATAGGCTATATTGTGAATGTGTTTATACTTTATTTCTGGATCATCACTTGCACTGGATTACGTTTCTACCCTTGAGTTAATTTTTAAATTAAAGTAATAAAGGAAAGGATTTTACTTACAATGGTTTATCATGGCTGTAAGCCTGTTATTCATTTTTGTGTATAGTTGTTTTCTCTATATTAATTAACCAAAAAAAAATAGATACCTTTACATATTTCTTTGTGTGTACATTGACAATTACAACGTGGCATTATGTTATATATTTCCTCCTTAAATTGAAAATCTATACATCAATATACAATTAAGTATGAATAAGTCTTATTTTTAAGATCATCCCTTAAAATCATGGGGTTTAACCTTAGATGACATAAAGGATGTGGGACTCCTTGTTGTATATTAACCAAGGGTTCTTATAAAGGAATATATACGTATATATTGTTCCTCCGAAATTAGTTAAGAGAATTGTTCTCATTTCATATGATGTCTTGGGTTTTAGTGTTATAAAAAGGGAATAGTTTTAACTCCCTTTTCATAAAGTTTGGATTCTTTATAGGTGCCATTGAATGTAATGCCCAATGTTAACGCTTATGGTCAAGGTTAATATTGATGATATTTGTTTTGTGTTAAATGTTAAGGTTAATGTTATTATTGGTTTAGAGTAATAATCGATGCAAAGGATGATGATTGTATGCGTAGGGTAAGGTAATGCTAATATTATTGTTGTTTCATGTTAATGATTAGGGAATGGTAGGTTAATGCTAGTGTTCAAGTTATGTCAATTGTGGTAAGGATAAGATAGTTTTAATGCAATGGATTATTGCAAGGTTACTTGATTAAAATATACAATGGTGCCGTCAATTGTAGTAAAGATATGGTAGTCTTAATGTGACGGATAACTTGCAGGGTTATTGATTAAGTTATACCATGGTTTGGTCATTTATGAAAAGGTATTGTGGTTGTATTTTTATGGATATCACCTATTGATGAAGGAGTCTGTTATTTCGCAAGGTTAATGTGATATAAATGTAATGCGTTTATTATTTCATGATCACGGAATTGTAATGTTTATTGTTACTGAGGAACTTATATGTTGAAATGTTCTTGAATTAAGCACAACGAAATTATTCTGAGTTAGTCAGGAAGGGTGTTGTTCTTAAAAATTAATGTGGTACCAGGTTGGTAAACCTTTCGATGCTTGGTCTGCTTGTGTCGAACAGGAGGTAGACACCCCCAGGTAGCCTTAGGAGATATGTTTGTGTGTGATTGTTTCGTGTAAAGAATCCAGTGTCGTATCAAGAGTCTCGAGCCCTTTAAAGGCAAGGTTTCCACTCTTGCGACACACCTGACGAAGTTTACTAGTTTCTGCCTGAGCAGTCGACCAGGAGCCTATCTGACCTTCTCTCTCTCCGAAGCAGAGAACTAATATTAAACACCCTGCTTTCCTGTGCAGAAATAGTAAGATCTACTACTATGGATTCGTCCCTCTATGTTCGTACTGTGCATGACCAAGTATGTCATTAAATGTTTGCATTGTGCGCCTTGTGTCTATGGTCGTTTATTTCTTGCAATTACTCGTTGTGTGCCTTCAGTCTTCTTGTGATGAACTCGCGGTTGCGTCTTGTTGGTTGTCAAGTGGCGACGTAGAGTCAAGTGTGTATGTTACTACTACATGCACGCACACACCTTAAACACAAAAAAAAAAAAATTGCACCTGTTATCAGAGTTCTTGTCGTAACGAGGAGGGTCGCTACATATGGTATCAGAGCCAGATTCGACCCGCGACTTGGGATTCACTACGGCTTTCGTTGACATGAGTTGATTTTATTATACTATTGTTGATCAAGTTGATTGTGTGAATGAAGGTGATCATGGATAGATGATGCCGCGGAGGTCGACGACAGGGTGCTAGGGGAGGAGGCGTGACGCCTCCAGTAGCATCCACGCCTGAGGGGTCTAAACCCCAGGGAGGCGAGCAGGTTCTCGGACAAGAACAGAGAGCAGTTGGCGATGTTGTTGGGATGATGAGATCCTTTCAGTGCATGTCTGAGGCTTTGATCGGCCAATTGGACAAAGACGAGGCCAGGGCATCGGCACCCGCGAAGGTTCTGTCGCGCACACTGGTCGTTATAGGTAGCAAGTCACCGTGAACTCGAGAAGGTTAAATTTCCTGAGTTCTTTTGTGCTCCGGAAGGCATAGCCATCGAGGCATGGTTGGAGAAGATGGCGATGTAATTCGCACTTCACAATTAAACCTCCTACTTGAAGGTCTGCGTGGCGGTCTTTCAGCTGAAGGGGAGTGCTCTTCTATGGTGGAAGACACTCCTGCCGCAACTAAACATGGCCGGAAAAGATGTGTCATAAAGAACTGTTCGAGGAACGGTTCTGAGAGAGGTATCTTTCAGAGGAATTCATTGAGCGACAGCTCAAGGAGCCCAACGTCGTACGATAGGGAGGTCGTACGGTGCTTGAGTACGAGGCACGTTTTATGGCGCTGATCTGGTAAGCTCCGCACCTTAACTTTGAGAAGCTTAAGGTCATCAGGTTTGTGTTGGGTCTTAACAGCAACCTGCGTGCAAAGGTTTAAATGTTTTGATGCCTCAAACCTTGCACGATGTCATCCAGAAGGCAGTCGTTTAGGACGAGTTTAGCTTCATAGAGATGGCTTCAGAAGCCAAACAGAAGGTTGGAGAAAAGGTTACGGGCTGTGCCCTTAACCTGGGAGAGTTTGTCATGAGGGTCAACTTGCACGTCATGATCTTAGGATCTTATGACGTCGTGATTGGTATGGATTGGTTGGAATCACATGAGGCGATACTCAACTGTAAGATGAAATGGTTGAGGTTGGTTGATGATGAAGGACAGAGACATGTGATTGTAGGCTGGAACCAGGGAGTTTCCCCGAGGTCATCTCTTCCTTACAATTACAGAAGAGTATGCACAAGGGGTGAAATCTTTATGCGATCCTTGCACTAAATGAAAAGGCAGTGGCAGAAGGTCTAGAACACCTTCCGATGGTGAAGGAGTTTGTAGACATATTTCCAGAAGAGTTGCCTGGGATGCCACAAGAAAGGGAACTGGAGTTTACCATAGACCTGAAACCGAGGACCGAACCGATAGCAAGAACGCCTTATCGGATGTCGACCCTGGAGTTGCAAGAGCTGAAAATGAAACTGAAAGAGTTGTTGGACCTGGGACTGATACGCCCTAGTGTGTCACCGTGGGGTGAACCAGTTATTTTCATACGAAAGAAGGATGGATCGTGGAAGCTTGGTAGTGACTACTATCAACTGAACAATGCTACGGTCAAGAATCAGTATTCCTTACATAGAATTGACGATCTATTCGATCAATTGAAGGGTGCGACGGTGTTCTCCAAGATCGAATTGCGATCAGGGTATCACCAGTTACGGATAAAGGAGGATGACGTCCCTAAGACTACCTTTAAGACAAGATTTGGACATTACGAATTTACTATTTTACCGTTGGGACTGACGAATGCCCTAGGGGTATTTATGAGTTTGATGAATGGGGTGTTCCGCAAGTACTTGGACAAGTTCATCCAAGTATTCATTAGCGATATTTTGATATACTCTCGGATGATGGAGGAGCATGATGAGCACTTGCGCTTGGTACTACAGTGTCTGCGAGAGAACAAATTGTATGGGAAGTTGTCCAAATGCTCTTTTTATCAATCGAGGATTCACTACTTAGGGCATGTCATCTCCGATGAAGGTATCGTCGCGGATCCTGCCAAGGTTGAGGCTATTATGGAATGGCCTGCACCCACGAATGTCACAGAAGTGCATAGTTTTATGGGTTTAGCAGGATATTATCGACGTTTTGTCGAGGGATTTTCGAAGATAGCAAATCCGATCACGGAATTGCAGAAGAAAAACAGGAAGTTTGTTTGGACCGAGAAATGCACAGAAGCATTTCGAAGGCTTAAAGAGTTGTTGACCACAGAGCCGATACTAAAGGTCCCTGACATGGACGCAGACTTCTTGGTATGCACTGATGCATCCAAGGAGGGTTTAGGCAGAGTCTTGATGCAAGACGGACGAGTGATTGATTACAATTTGAGGAAGCTGAGAAGACATGCGGAGAACTACGCGACGCACGATTTGGAGTTATTAGCCATCGTTTATGCCTTGAAGGTTTGGAGACAGTACCTTGTTGGACGAAAATTTGAATTAAGACTGATCATTGTGGGCTGCAACACATTTTCACGCAAAGCGACCTGAACGTGCGACAACGGCATTGGTCGGCATTGCTTAGCGAGTACGACTTCGAGATTACTTACATAAAGGGAACAATGAACCAAGTGGCGGATGCTTTGAGTCGGAGGCCACGCCTCTTTTCGGTGTTGCCTCTTCAAACAAATCTACGTGAGAAGATTCTCACTTTACAACGTGATGATGACTGGTACAAAGAAGTCAAGGATTTTATCGGACAAAACACAATGATGGTACCACGATATGAGGGATTTTCTTTGATAGCGATGGGTTATTGAGGTTTAGAGGTCGGATTTACGTACCACCAAACGACGATTGAGGATGTTGATCCTGAGCAAGGCTCATAGAGCAGTTTACATGGCTCACCCAGTAGTCATGAAGATGAGGGCAGACCTTAAACCCTTATTCTTCTGGAAGGGAATGAAGGCTGACATAGTCAACCTTGTGGCTAGATGTCTAGAGTGTCAGCAGGTAAAGGCTGAGCATCGACACCTGGCAGGTTTACTTCAACCACATGCCATTCCAGAATCGAAATGGGAAGTTATTTCGATGGATTTTATTATTGGATTGCCACTGACAGCAAGGAGACACGACTCGATTTTTGTAGTAGTAGACACTCTGACGAAGAGTGCTCACTTTATTCCTGTGTGTACGACGTATCAATCACCTGACATAGCGAGAGGTTTCATCAGTGAGATTGTGAGGCTGCTTGGTGTGCCTAAAAAGATCATATCCGATCGAGGATCGGTGTTTACTGGATGATTTTGGACAAGTTTCCAAGAGGCCTTGGGAACCCAACTTAACTTAGTACTTCTTATCACCCAGAGACGAACGAACAGACAAAACGAACGAACCAAACCTTGGAAGTCATGTTGCGCATGTATGTGATGGACCAACAAAAGCGTTGGGAGGAATTCTTGCCCCTAGTAGAGTTCGCTTACAACAACAGTTACCAGAGCACCATTAAGATGGTGCCTTTTGAGTTTCCTTATGGGCGATCGTATCGGACGCCCTTGAGTTGGGATCAGCTTGAGGATAGGGTCCTAGTGGGATCAGAAGTGATCCAAGAAATGGAAGAGCAAATGCAAACCATAAGACAAAGGATAAAAGAAGCGCAGGATCGACAGAAGAGTTATGCCGATGTGAACTGAGTCGACCGTAGTTACGAGGTCGACGATCGAGTCTTCTTGCAGGTTAAACCGAATAAGAGTTCGATCAAGTTTGGAAGGGGAGATAAACTCTCTTCTAGTTTCGTGGGACCTTTCGAGATTGTGGAGAGAAAGGGGCCCGTTGCTTATCGACTAGCCTTTCCTGATTCTTTGAGGTGTATGCACAATGTTTTTCATGTATCAGTTCTGAGACATTATATTAGTGATCCTACACACGTGATTGACATGAGTTCCTTGTAGGTATCGGATGAGGGAGCGCTCATGGCTGAGTCGGTCCGCATCTTAGATCATCGCGTTCGACAGTTACGACGTTGAACGGTAGATCAGGTCAAGGTCCAATGGGACAGTTATAGTCTGCACTCGGCGACCTGGGAGGACGCATATGATATGCGCCAGCAGTTTCCATTTTGTTTGATAGATAGACTTATGACACTGTGTTACTTTTATTTCGGCATTTATACTGAGAAACTTCAGGACGAAGTTTAGACCAAGAGGGGGTGTATGTAACATCCCGCTCTGGCGCACTGAGACAACTTATTATTTGAGGACACTTGCTCGCAAGTGATTTGGACTCTTCTGATGTTAAAACATTTATACTTGATTATGATGCATTATGATAAACGACATGATGTTTTACCATTTGATGTAGACAGGTGCTATTGACTCAGTTTCATTGAGTGTGCAGGGTTTTGGACCTTGATGATGCAAAGGCATCGGTGGAACCCCTTGGACTCTGGATTGAGTAAGGGAGTGTGCTATTGGGTTGATTTACTTACTGTGATATTTCATTTGATTTGATGATATGATGTTGACATTTCTGACATGATTGTTGATGAATGTAGGTTGACGATAGCTTTCCGACCAGACTCACATATGGAGTAAAGGGGCCACACATGATTTCCAGAGAGATTGAGGGAGAGGCATGGACAACAGCCCTGCCATAGCCTATTAGCACTCCCGTCGTGGCTCGAACTGTAGGTTAATGATTACCTAGTTCGAGAGGATCCACGATGCCATGAGGGAAGACTGCGACAGTCGCTCACGATGATCCTAAGGGGCACGCAATAAGGCGGGGGCCTTATTCCTTAGAGCCCTTAGTCTCCCACAAGTTCACCTGGCGGAGTGTTGACTCCAGGGATTATAGATGTCTACCAATCAGTCCAGTCGGCGAGTGGCACCCTTGGAGCATGTGGTGCATCCTGAAGGGCACGTCGTGAAAAAGAAGCACAAGAAGTGAGTGGCACCCTTGGAGCACGTGGTGCATCCTGAAGGGCACGTTGCGCAAATGAAACAAATGAGGCGAGTGGCACCCTTGGAGCACGTAGTGCGCCCTGAAGGGCACGTCGCACTGATGATGAGGAAGAAATGAACCTAGACGGCCCTAAGACATTAACACCTTAAGAAAACCTCAAACAACTCCCCTAACCAATTGTCGCCTAGCTCAGAATCTAAGTCCTAAGCCTAAGACTTTTCTAGGGTAAAACTTTTAGTGTAACCTTAAAGAAAAACGCCCTAGCATAAAAATAAAAATTCACACAAAAACCCACTTAAGTATTAGTTGGGTCTTCATAAAACTCTTGGGGTAAATGAAGAGAGTAAGGATTTCAATAAAAATAGGGATTAATTACTCTTGTATTCATTCTATATGAGACATTATACATCTTTTTCTTTACTTAATAAAAAAAAAAAAAAACTTTTGTCTTTCACTTTTCTTTTTCTAGGTAATAAAATTCAAAACATTTTTTTGAATTACCATATTTAATTTAAAATATAAAAACATGTCTACCACTTAAATGATTAAATATAAAAATATGACCACCACTTAAATGAAGATTTATCTATATGATTATAAAATACAAGGGTAAACCACAACCCACTAAAAATGGAAAACTTCATTAATATAGTTAATTTGAAGGCTAATAAGTAATAAAATTATTTAACGTGCGGGGGTATAAGAGTTATGAATTTAATAATAAAATGAAAAGTTTAACTAGCGCATTTACTTTTTGGTTTAAAAAAAAAAAAAAAGGAGGGATTAATAAAAATAGGGAATGAGTCGTTTAATAAATTTAAAGAAATTAATGTTGGAGAAACATGGGGGATGAATGACACCTGTACAACAGAGAATTTTTTAGGGTCTTTATTAAAAACTTAAATTAAATGTGATTAGGGCAAGAGGGGGTCTCAAAACTCTATAAAAGAAGGGGGGGTGAGGAAGAAAGGAGAGGGGGGCTGTTAGGTAGCGTTACACTATCGGATTTGGACTGGACTGATTGCTTGTGAGGAGTTGGGATTTCCTCAGCTTGTATTGGAGTGGTAGCTCAGCCTTGCGAGGCGAGCTGGGAAGCTAGGCATACCTTCTGGATTGTGTGGCCCCTTTGCGGCTCGGGGGGCTAAGGGGGAAGCAGAGTACCCCTAGTGTTTAGCTGGGAGGTACCGGTGTAGTCTCTACGGTCGACGAGTGGGATGTGGCACGGAGCGCGGGCATCATCCGAAGCGGGAAAAGGCAACGGTATGATTTTGTTTCTGGTAGAGTAGAAGGCATTGGATATATGGTTAGATCTGCATGTGTTTTAAAAGGATGAGCTGAATTTTAGTTTCATGACTGAGTTTTTTTTTTATATATAACTGTCTGAATCGTTTCTGGAAGATATATGTTGAAGTTGACTGAGTTGCCTGTCTAAGATGCTTTTGTTCGGAATTTGTGTACTGAAATTTTTATGTAATGAAATTCTTACGTTAGGAATTATGCAATGTAGTTTAGACAAGGTAAATCTGTTCTGAAATTTGACCGGAATGTGTTTGATTCCAGCCCTTCCTCTGTACCTGTACCTCATCCCTTAAGCGAAGTCGTGGAGCCCTAGCGTTTTTAAATAGGGGTTTGTTGTGTTCAAGCGTGGCGAGTTCCAATTTATTACTCGCACCTCTTCGCCTTTACTGTTTACCCACTATAAATCCTCCCCGTTGCCTTACTGTTGTTTTTGCCAACGTAAGAGATGCAATGCTGGGTTATTATATAGTGATGCCTAGTGATGCTACCTCGGTAAACTGCTTAGATAATGCGTTGACAACTGATGAGTTCTTGAGCTTAGGCCTTGTCGTAGCTTCACTTATTATGGTCTGCGTTTTCATTTCTGGGATGTTGGGCGGTTAGAATTCTCAGTGTGCATTGTAATGACCTTCCCATTGGGTCCTTACCCCTTTGTCCAGGCCTGAGTCGAACCTGAACAACCCCTTTTTCTCTGTGTAATAGTGCCTCCTCTTTCCTTTTTCCACATTCGTTGATATCTATATTCAGGCGATATGTGGTACAGCGTTTTTCTCTTTGGTTATGGCCATGAAGAAAATCCCTTCTCAGATGATAGTACAATGGTTCTGTTGTGGATGTGCGCTGTTCTTTGTGTTTAAGCTCTTCATCTGGGTCTTTTGTTGAAAGGGTTTAGGCGTGGAGGTCCTGCGTTGGGTGCTAACTTAATACGTCCCTGGGAATCAACCGCTGTCACAGTATATCTCCCAGCAACATCCTTGTCAACGTTCTAGAAAATCTGAATATGCATAAAATCTAATTTCTTATGCCGACTTAATGGTTGTTGCGTGTTATGGCTACAATGGTGGTGCGAATTGTGGCTTCGTCAAGCTTGTTAAGTCTGTTACCTGTGCGTCTAGATATTGGGATCACACCCCCTTTCTCCTGTGCATCCAGCTGTTCCAGGCGGATTCCCCTACGTACAGTGCGTTTACCATCACGAACAACACTTTAAACTCTGGCATCAAATTAAATTTCTGAACCACACGCCATGTTGACACATGTATCCTTAGCGTCCCGATGTATCTACTCTGTTGATAGATCCTTCCGGCAACGACATTTTTAAGTTGATTACCTCTGCTCCTTTGAAGGTTAATTGAGACGATGGTCTCCGGTTGAGAGCTCGGCTATGTTAATCTATGCCTTAAACGTTGCCTGTCTTAACTGGGGTGTCTGCGTGAATCCCTAGACTGTTGATTTTATTCTTTTACCTACATTTAAACCCTAATAAAATTCAGGCATGTGTGCGTCAGTAGCCGTTTGGGCTCTGGAAGGCACTCCCAGCTGCTCCTTTAAATTGCCTCTGACAATCTCAACAGTGTTATTAAGGCGTTTTAATGGGGGACATAATTACTATGTATCGTTGGTTGGTTCTGAACCGGTTGTTGTGGTTTCCAATGTTATTACAAATAATAAAATGTAAATTTCGTTGTTCATTAAATTGAAATGCTATTGAATGTAGAAGGGATGAATGGTTATAGATAGGGTAATTTATTTATTACTATTACATGAGTTCCCTTTTCTTATTGTGGGAACAATTCATTTACATTGCTAATTGTTAATGGGAACAATTCACTTACAATAGCTAACTCGTTAATATGCTTTATTGCTAAATTGTTAATAGGCTATATTGCTAATGTGTTAGTAGGCTATTGGTAAATAGGCTATTTGTTAATGGTTAATAGGCTATATTGTGAATTTGTTTATACTTTATTTCTGGATCATCACTTGCACTGGATTACGTTTCTACCCTTAAGTTAATTTTTAAATTAAAATAATAAAGGAAATTATTTTACTTACATTGGTTTATCATGGCTGTAAGCCTGTTATTCATTTTTGTGTATAGTTGTTTTCTCTATATTAATTAACCAAAAAAAAAAATAGATACCTTTACATATTTCTTTGTGCGTACATTAACAATTACAATGTGGCATTATGTTATATATTTCCTCCTTAAATTGAAAATCTATACATCAATATACAATTAAGTATGAACAAGTCTTATTTTTAAGATCATCCCTTAAAATCATGGGGTTTAACCTTAGATGACATAAAAGGATGTGTGACTCCTTGTTGTATATTAACCAAGGGTTCTTCTAAAGGAATATATACGTATATATTGTTCCCTCCGAAATTAGTTAAAAGAATTGTTCTCATTTCATATGATGTCTTGGGTTTTAGTGTTATAAAAAGGGATTAGTTTTAAC
>ML832603.1:0-23125 GCA_009831015.1 Picea engelmannii
CTCTTGTGCCCTAAACATGTTGGAGATACTTCACACACACCTAGGATTTCTTTTTCCTAAGGTCTCCCCTATGTTTATTAGTCATTATCCAGTCTCCTACATTTTAGGGAGAATATTCATTTTCCTACATGCTAGGGGAATATTCTCTTCAGTTCACACTTCACTTGGATCAGTTGAGTGGAGTCTTGATGCCACATTGGTTCCATCACCATGCAACATTGGGATCATCACTGCTAATGCGCATTGTCCTTAGGATTATCACGAGAGTGGCGCATTAATGATGCTTTCAGTCAATTAACTGAGGATTGAGAGGCTAGTTGACTTAAACTAGGTGGTAGTTAACTCTCGTAACTGTCGGTTTGTGTCCATATCACTCTAGACCACCACTATGGCATATTATCTCACACATTATGGCACATTAGTTGAGTTGTGCAGAGTGTATCATTCTTTCATTTAGTTAATACAATTCTTTGATTCTCTTTCTCTTGTTTCCTTCTTTTCTCATTTTTCTAGAAATTGTGTATGTCCTTTTCTAGCTAGATCTTATTTGTACAGGTTCATCCACATTTACATGGTATCAGATTCGACGGATTACTAGGAAAAAAGACACACCATACTCTTTTTGCAGGTATATAAGATTGAATTCAACGTGAAAATGGAATTTCCAAAAGAATTAATTCTTACACCATACAATTTCGTTGCATGGAAGTAGATGATTATACAGGTTAACCATGGCCACATAGACCAAACCCACATCAACCATAGAAAAATCCAAGTATCTGAATCAGATGAATGAAGCGGATGGAACTATTTGCAGTCTCATTTCTCCTGAACTCCTCTTTCATGTATCCTCCTGTAAAACCCCCAATGAATTTTGGACCATCATGCAAGGAATTTTTGGCAAATAGGACGAGATGATGGGACATATGCTCGAGGTGGAATTGCTCGCTTTGGATCCAAAAACCTTCGACAATCTCCAAGATTTTTTTACCAAATATAAGGATTTGCTTTTGCAACTCAAGGCTTGCGGGGTTTATAAATCTAAGGAGGAGAAACAAATGGTTCTTACCATTATTTCCAAACTTGGTCCGGAATACTTAGTGTTTGTATCCACATTTCATTCAGTTAGGCTCACCTCTGGAGCCACTTGGACTATGCCCTCTCTTGAGATCTTTATCAAGTCTCTGACACAAGAGCAGAAAAATATCATCAACATGGGAAAAATCAAAGGCTCAAAGGCACATGCACTTGTTGTGCAAGATGGTAGCAATCACCAAAATCAGAAATATAAAACAAAGACAAATGGAAGGCACATTCAAATCCAAAGAAAGAAGGGTACTCAAAAACCTTCAACAATTCCTCCGGATCCAAAGGTGGAAAGGGAAGAAAAGGGGAGAAATGCACTTACTGCCAACGAGGATTCCATTTAGAATCTGCATGCATGAAGAAGCAGATAGATCAAATGGCACAAATAATTCAGCAAAACAACCTTGGAGATCGCATCCCCGAGGGTGCCAAGGAGAAGAATCCAGAAGATTAAAACCCCAAGAAAGGTAATTCTAGTCATGCTTTGATTTCCATTAACTTCTCTCTCGATGCTTGGATTGTAGATTCAGGTGCATCACACCACATGGAATCCACAAAGTAAGTCGACTCTTCATTGGACGCATCCAAAGGTCCTCCTATTCTGAGGGGGGATGAATCTCCAGTCGAAGTCACCGGAAAAGGGAGAGTTGAACTCACAAACGAGAGCTTTGAGAATGTGCTACACGTTCCCAAACTCTCCGTCAATCTTCTCTCCATGTATCAAATAACAAAGTTCGGCACCAGAAATAGAGTAGTATTCACACCTGATGTTGTGGATATCTATGACATGCAAATCAATTCCAAATTTTCTACTGGTGAGGTGAATCACCAATCCAGACTCTACACATTTTCTGAATTTATTGAACCAAATTTTGCATTACTACTTACGCATGTTGATGAAAGCAGTAGGATATGGCATGAAAGGTTCAGGCATTTAAATTTCAGATACATGCAACAACTTAGCAAGCAGAGAATGGTTGAAGGTCTATCTGACATCCACTTCTCCAAAGGAATTTGTGAGGGATGTGTCCTTGGAAAACACCCTAAAGAGAAATTCGATAAAGGAAAGACTCGAAAGGCCTCCTCTCCTTTGGATCTGATCCATAGTGATCTCATGGGCCCTTTTCCGCATCTGTCAATCAGTAAAGAAAGGTATGTGCTCATTTTTATTGATGTTTTCTCACGCTACACTTGTACTTTCTTTCTCAGGCAAAAATCTGAGGTCTTTCAATATCTCAAAGATTTCAAAGTCCTTGTTGAGACACAATCAGGAAGGAAGATCAAAGTCCTCCGAACAGATGATGGGGGGGAGTATGTCAACCATGAGGTATGAAATCTTTTTCTTGAGGCTTGGATTCAGTTGTAGCACATGGTTCCCTATACTTCGCAACAAAACGGAGTTGCTGAGAGGAAGAAGAGATCCCTGGAAGAGATAGCATCTTGCATGTTGCATGCAAAGTCACTTCCACAAAGATTATGGGTAGAAGCACTTAATTGTGAGAACTACATCTAAAACAGATCTCCCCATAGATCTGTCAAGGATAAGAACCACTTCGAGGCTCTGATCAACCTCAAATCGGAAGTGACCCACTTCCATATATTTGGTTCACGTGCACAGGCAAGGTTTCCCTCTTAGAAGAGGAAGGCACTTGATCCATAGAGTACATAGTGTATCTTTGTTGGATACTCAGATGATGTGAAGGGATACATACTCATTGATCCCTCTACGGACCAACTCATCATTGAGAGAAGTTTCCAATTTGAGTAAAATATATCACATGCACCTCGGGAGCCGCATGCAGACACTTTAGTTCTTCCACCTGTCAGAGATGATGAGCAAGCACATGTCGAATCTTCTTCATATGAGAGTTCTAATTTTGAGGATTCAGATGATTTAGATACCGAGTTGGTACAATCAGATGCAAATTTAGTGCATGGATATGAAGATGGAGAGCTCGAGTCAGTGCATGCAGATGCAGAGCCAAATCCGAGGCCCAAGTGGGCCATGACTACTCTTTAGGATGTAGGATATCTTGGTTGGGATCCAGCTGATACCAGCAAGACTCAATATAATTTTGAGGAGCCTCCTCTTGCACTCACTGCCACTGAACTGATGCCACCCAGGCATCTTTTCTTGGTTCAGTCTTCAGATCCACTGTCTTGTGGCAAGGCTGCTGGGAATCCCTTTTGGGAGTCCACCATGCAGGAGGAGTACAACTCCCTCCTCGAGAACCAGACTTTGGATTTGGTTCTCCTTCCTTCGGGAAGGAAAATTTTTAGGTGAAGATGGGTCTATAGGACAAGAGCACAATAGATGGACATGTTAGTAGATACAAAGGCAGGCTAGTCACCAAAGGCTTTCAACGGGTGCACTTCATTGATTATGATGAGACCTTCACTCTAGTAACGAATATGGATTCCATATGCATGGAACTTGCCATTACGATAGCCAAGGCATGGGAAGTCCATTAGATGGATGTAAAGAATGCATTTGTTCATGGAGATCTCTCTAAGGAGATCTATATGGAGCAACATCGGGGCTTCATGCAAGATTCATCTTTGGTATGTCGACTAAAGAAGTCCCTTTATGGCCTCAAGCAGGCCCCAAGGGCATGGTATGCCAAGATGGACTCCTACCTGTTGTAGTGACCCTTGTACATTGTAAGTCAGACCTAAACGTTTAAATGCTTAGGATGGTTGATTCACTTCTACTCCTAGTTTTGTATGTTGATGATTTGTTGATCATTGGTTGCTCGATTTTAGTGATTGTTGCAGTCAACAGGATTCTTCATGACAGGTTCTTGATGATGAACATGGGTCCGCTGCATTTCTTCCTTGGTCTTGAGATCAGTCAGGATGCATCAGGCATCCAACTGTCTCAGGCCAAGTATGCATGAGATCTCCTCAAGAGATTCCACATGACAAATTGCAAGTCTACCCTGGTTCCTTTCCTATCATGAGTCAGACTTGAGGATGGCAGGGACACTCCACTAGTGGACAACGCACTGTACATACAACTATTGGGGAGCTTTTTGTATCTCACACACTCCAGTCCAGACCGCATGAGCTACACTGGAAGATTGCAAAGCCTATCCCTCAATATGTACAAGGCACCATCACCTTTGGGATTTATTATGCAGTAGACTCTGCATTAGACCTCATCAGGTTCATTGATTCTGACTGGGCTGGAAACAACATTGGTCACAAGTCCACATATGATTCCTCACTTAGTCTAGGTTTCGAGCCCATCTGTTGGTCGAGCAAGAAGCAGGTTGTTATTTCTCTATCTTCAGCCAAGGTAGAGTACAGAGGGGTAGTTAACATAACCATTTAGGCTATGTGGCTACAACATTTTCTCACTGATTTGGGCATTCAGTTTCACCGACCAATCATCATCTGTGTGATAACCAGAGCACTCTGAAGTTTAGCAGAGATCCAGTTCAGAGGCAATGGACAAAGCACATCGAGATCCACATGCACTACATCTGGGACTTAGTACACGAGGGGATCATCGACCTACAGTTATGTCCTTCAACAGAACAGACTACGAACATCTTCACCAAGACCTTCAATGAGCAAAAGTTCCATTCTCTACGCAATCGTCTTGGAGTGAAGGACACAGATTCCTAGCAACTATTAGTTTTTTTTTTATACATTCTACCTTGAGGGGGGATTTTTCCCATGAGGTTTTTCCTCTTTTCTTGTTTATTTCGGTGTGTCTTTTGTTTTCGTGTACATAACATGGCCTCGTTGTCGGGACCCATTCTTTTATTTTCAGCATAGCGATGTTCAGTGAGGGTGTTGGAGATACTTCACACACACACCAAGGATTTATTTTTCCTAATGTTTTTCCTATGTTTATTAGTCATTATCCAGTCTCCTACATTTTAGGGAGAATATTCCTTTTCCTACATTCTCGGGAAATATTCTCTTCAGTTCACACTTTAGTTGGATCAGTTGAGTGGAGTCTTGATGCCACATTGATTCCATCACCATGAAACATTGGGATCATCACTGCTAATGCACATTGTCCTTGGGATTATCACCAATGTGGCGCATTACTGATGCTTTCAGTCAATTAACTGAGGATTGAGAGGCTAGTTGAATTAGACTAGGTGGCAGTTAAATCTCGTAAATGCCGGTGTGTGTCTAGATCACTCTAGACCACCACTATAGTGCATTAGCTCATGCATTATGGCGCATTAGTTGAACTATGCAACGCATATCACTTGTATTGTATCATTCTTTAAATCAGTTAATACAATTCTTTGGTTCTCTCTCTCTTGTTTCCATTTTTTCTCATTTTTTCTGCAAACTGTGTATGTCCTTTGCTAGCTAGATCTTATCTATGCAGGTTCATTCACATTTACAAAACAAACTTATGAGCAAGGAGTTATTCCCTCTGGAAGTAAATTGGTGTCGGAATTTTACCTTAACTTTTTGGCTATAACTTTCTCATACGAGCTCTATTTTGTGAACAATTTAGTTCATTGGAAAGCTCTCTCCTAGTTATTTTATTTGAGTTGCAAAGACAAAGGTACAGAATAGTCTCATGGGTTTTGATTACCCAAAAATGTCGTTTAGGGCCTCAAAATCGACCCGCGAGATGAAGACCTTCAAAAACTGGAATTTTCATGGGAAAATTCACTAAAATATTGTTGTAGCGGTCTTTAGATCCAAACCATTGATCTCAAATTAAGAATTAATCCTAATTGTTGATCTTCTTGGCCTTGCCAAGCTGTGGCTAGACCTCCACGGGCTTGTCAGAAGCTCTTTCTCAAACCCTTCTCATTGGAAACCCAGAGTGGTCAGATGCGTGGATCCCTCTGAAACCTGCAGTCCAAAAAAATTTCAAACCCATCTTATCAGAACTTCAATTGTTGGGTATATGAATCCTCCTGAAACTCACAGTCCGATGCATTGTCAGACTCTTCCTAACGGAACCATCCATTGGGAACAAAACTTTCCATGCTCCTTGATCTTTCCAAACTTCAAGCTCTGATAGCATATCAGGCCCTCTCTGTCGGACTCACCCATCACAAACCTTCCTGAATGAACCCCCCAACAACCTCATTCCAAAGACTTGCACTCGACCACTACATGGCACTAACAGTTTCACCCACCCTTGTTGATGTGGAAACTAACATGGCATTCTTCTCTGCCCTTGACCCTTTCAAAACAACATGCTCGTTCGATAGATCAGACAGTCAGACATTGTGCCGATCAACGACCACGATCATCTTAGGCCCCAAAATTGCACACTTGTTACCTCGGTCAAACTGTCTTTGTTAGACATGGAAACATTCCCAACCCTCAGAACAAGCTCTCCAGAAACACTATCGGACTCCCTATCGGAAACCTTCCATGAGACCTCCAAAAACACTTCTCTGAAAGAACATCTCCGAGATTCAACAACCGAGAATGACCATGATTGATCTGATGGCTCTTGTTCTTTCATGATTCTTTCCTTGGGCTTCTCGTCTTCCTACTTCGACTTGTGTCCCACTTCAATAATTTTGTGAAAATCCAACTTCTCATGAACAACTAGGATTGACCCTCGATGCGATGAATGGTCCTCATTCATTTGGCTCATACCATCGAACTCCTCCCTTCGAACTCAACCTCATGCCCGACTCCAAGTCTTTCCAAAACATTCTTCCCGAAGGCCTTTCAGGAACGCTTAGCTCTAATCCTCTTGCGACTGAATCTGGACCGTCGATTTCTAAACTTCATGACTGCACTGAAACTTACAATATTTTGACCTCCTAGGCCAAAATCGACTCTGCAACGTGCAACTCGACACAATGAATTACCTTCTTTCATTGTTATGAAGCACTCAAACTCAAAAATCTGCTCAATTCTGTTGAAATGTTGTTCAATACTAAGAGGGGGGGCGAATCAATATTGATTATTTTTACAAATTAAATTAATTCTTTAATTATTAATTTATGAACCATAACAATTATCAACAAGAATGTAGAGAACTCTGATTTTAAATGTAACAATCATAAAAATTATATTTCATTTACAATTTACACTTTGTAGGAGACACCAATCTCTTTTTAATTTGAGCACCAACTCAAGGAGAACCAATCCCCTGTTTTCCAAGCACCAAATCCCTGTAGACTAGGCTCCAACCTGTAAAGGACTCCAATCCTTTGTTTTTCAAGCACCAACTTGAGGAAGCTGCAACTCCCCATTTCAGGCTTCAACCTATAGAGGACTCCAATCCTTCCTTTCTCCTCCCTTCCACCCTCACTTCATGTGAATATTTTAAGTGTCAAATTCTTCCTTGAGCTCTGCCTCTGACTTTTTATCTTTTGTATTAACTCACATAGACACTTTCCTTTCACCATACTTAATTGTTTATATAGTCTATCAACATGTATGAGTTTGAAACATTGTGTCTCATCGTATGCACTTCTTCATTTAATTAACAATAATTCTAACATTTTGTCATTAATTTTTTTGTCTATAATTCAAGAGACTTCAAATCCCTTGTAAGTTGTTTCATCATTTATCCCTTCACATGTTATAGCAGTTAATGGAATGTTTGGGTGTCTTAAAAATTGTTTACTGATGTTGTAACAATTATTGAACAAAGAACCCTTAACTGGATTTGAGGTCTGGGATTTTATTTCATCAGTTACTTCAAGTGCATTTTTCACAATAAGGTTCTTCTTATGTTCCTCGTTGTATAAATTCTTCATAAGGGATTTTCAATGCATCCTCCAGCATTTTAAAGGATCATATTCGAACTTTTAATGCCTCTCTGGTGAATTTCTTGTATCAAAAGTGGTGGATGGCCATTAATTTCGTGGCTTCCTTTTCCATAGGACCAAAGATTGTGACCAACGGTCTAAACAATGAGGCGCATGCCTTGTTCTATACCTTAGCCAGAGGAACCTTTAAAAATTTTCCAAGTGACCACACCCGATAACCAGGTGCTATCTCGATTAGTACTTTAACTGCTTCAAAACTTCATATGACTTCGACCTGTGACCGAGGGTGAACACCCACACTCCTTATCTTGGCACTTAACCAAATCAACGGTTGTGTTTTAATCTACCGTTGAGTGGACGGTTGGCGTCCATTTTCGCGTTTCCGTTTGTGTTGACTCTAGTCAATAATCACAAAATGTGAATTAGTTGTGGATCGTCTGATCCAATCAACGGTGGACTCGAAATTTATAAAGGTGTATTTGAATTACACCTTTGTGTCCTAAATTCTCAATTATGCATCATGCTAGTTTAAATGTGAAATGTATTTGGGTCGTTCGATCGTGTTTCCATATTGATCTAACAATCATCGTCGTTCAACTTGATTTTTGGCTAAACTTCCTCTTAGACTGCCAATCTTTCATCAACACCATGTTCTGATTCGATAATTACGAATCATCTTCACTAGAGTGACATGTTTCAGACTCGAATTAATGATCTGGATCGATCACTGGTTATACATATGTTTGTACAGGAAAATGCAAGGACATTGATCCTTGGTAATGATCAATGATCACTATTTAGGGTTTCTTCACAACCTGATTTTAACCAGTCTCTTATAATACTTCTCACACTTGTGTATGTAATTATTTTATGTACAGTTCTAGGACTAAGATTCTCGGAGTTTTAGGAATGACACCTGCAATTTCAATCCCTACTAAGAAGGAAGTGACATCTAAAAGAAATAATAGATCTTGTACTTTCTCATTGCCCTCTCTACTCAAAATAGCAGTCTGCACTGCAGCTCCATATGCAATAGCCTCATCAGGGTTAATGCTCTTTTGCAACTAGTATAACAAGGTACTTTAACAAAGTTATAGTCTGAATGAGTTTGAAACATTGTGTCTCGTTGTATGCACCTCTTCATTTAATTAACAATAATTGTAACATTTTGTCATTAAATTTTTTGTCTATAATTCAAGAGACTTCAAATCCCTTGTAAGTTGTTTCATCATTTATCCCTTCGCATGTTATAGCAGTTAATGGAATGTCTGGGTGTTTTAAAAATTGTTTATTGTTGTTGTAACAATTGAACAAAAAACCCTTAACTGGATTCAAGCTCTAGGATTTTATTTCATCAGTTACTTCAAGTGCTTTTTTCACAATAAGGTTCTTCTTTTGTTCCTCATTGTATAAATTATTCATAAGGGATTTTCAATGCATCCTCCAACATTTTAAAGGATCATATTCAAACTTTTAATGCTTCTCTGGTGAATTTCTTGTATCGAAAGTGGTGGATGGCCATTAATTTCATGGCCTCCTTTTCCATAGGACCAAATGTTGTGACCAACAGCCTAAACAATGAGGCACATGCCTTGTTCTATACCTTATCCTGAAGAAACCTTTAAAAATTTTCAAAGTGACCACACCCGATAACCAGGTGCTATCTCGGTTAGTACCTTAACTACTTCAAAACTTCATATGACTTCGATCTGTGACCGAGGGTGAACACCCACACTCCTTATCTTGGTGCTTAACCAAATCAACGGTTGTGTTTTAATCAACCATTGAGTGGACGGTTGGCGTCCATTTTCATGTTTTTGTTTGTGTTGACTCTAGTCAATAATCACAAAATGTGAATTAGTTGTGGATCGTCTGATCCAATCAACGGTGGACTCGAAATCTATAAAGGCGGATTTGAATTAAACCTTTGGGTCCTCACTTCTCAATTATACATCATGCTAATTTAAATGTGAAATGTATTCGGGCCGTTTGATCATGTTTCCATATTGATCCAACAATCATCATCGTTCAACTTGATTTTTGGCTAAGACTTCCTCTTTAACTGCCAACCTTTCGTCGATGCCATGTTCTAATTCGATAATTACGAATCATCTTCACTAGAGTGACATGTTTTAGACTCAAATTAATGATCTGGATCGATCACTGGTTATACATATGTTTGTACACGAAAATGCGAGGATCATTGATCCTTGGTAGTGATCAATGATCATTATTTAGGGTTTCTTCACAACCTGGTTTTAACCAGTCTCTTATACTACTTATCACACTTGTGTATGTAATTATTTTATGTACAGTTCTAGGACTAACATTCTCAGAGTTTTAGGAACGACACATGTAATTTCAAGCCCTACTAAGAGGGAAGTGACATATAAAAGAAATAGATCTTGTACTTTCTCATTGCCCTCTCTACTCAAAATAATAGTCTGCACTGCAGCTCCATATGCAATAGCCTCATCAGGGTTAATGCTCTTTTGCAACTAGTATAACAGGGTACTTTAATAGAGTTATAGTCTGAATGATAGACCCATATTGACCCTTGTTGACATCAATTACCACATCATAGTACCATGTCCAACATTCTCCCCCTTTAACATTGATGTCAACATACTAAAAACCGTTGATTTTCAATTTTAATTGAGTTTTAATATTTAATCTCCCCCTTTGACAGCAATGACAGAAGGGATATTTCTCTGCTACCCTTGAGCTTATGCTCCTCTTGTCCATGTGCTCCTTTTCTGATGAAGTTTATGCAATTTTTAATTAGATATGGAGATTACCCCCAATTTTTATCTAAGGTTTTCAAAAGTACTTATGGGAAGAAGTTTTGTGAATATATTTGCAATCTGTTCTTTCGTATCCACATATTCCACTTTAACAACTTTTTGAAAAACCCATTCCCTTAAAAAATCAAAATTTAATTGGGATATGCTTGGTTTTTGAGTGGATGACAAAATTCTTAGAAAGGTTTATAACACTGGTATTGTCACAGTTCATAAGAATTGGATGATCATACTTTACTTGCAAGTCTTCTAGAGTTTGTTTCATCCAAATTGTTTGAGTGCAATAGGAGGCAACAACAATATATCCAGCTTATGTTGTAGATAGTGATATGGAGGGTTGCTTTTTACTTAGCCATGACACGAGACATTTTCCTTGGAAGAATGCTCCTCCACTAGTGCTATTTTTGTCATCAATACTTCCTGCCCAATCTGCATCAGTATATGCAGTTAAAGTGAAGTCTTCTCCTTTTGGATACCATAATCCAAAATCCAAGGTGCCTTTGAGATATATGAAAATCCTTTAACTTCCTTCATGTGAGTCTCTTTAGGTGCATATTGAAATATGGCCACTAATCCTACAACTTGCATGATATCTGGTCTTGTTGTTGTTGCATATAATATGCTACCAATCATTGATCTATACATTGTTTGGTCTACATTTAGTGATTCGTCATCTTTGTTTAGTTTGCATCCTGTACTCATAGGAGTGTTCATAGGTTTGCAATCTTCCATTTGAAATTTCTTCAACGTTTCTTTAATGTATTTGGTATTATATATGAATATGCCTTTTTTATTGTGAAACTTGTAATCCTAGGAAGAATGTCAATTCACCAAGCATTGACATCTCAATTTTTATTTTGCATTTCTGTAGCAAATTGCTTGCTCAGAGGATTAAAATTACTTCCAGAGATGATACCATCCACATATACTACAACAATAATCATATTCTAATTTTCAATTTTAATATAAAGATTGTTGTCATCAACTCCTCTTTTGTATCCTTGTTGTTGTAGATGATTAACAAGTCTTGAAAACCATGCCCTGGGAGCTTCTTTGAGACCATACAACGTTTTCCTTAATTTGCAGACATAGTCTTTATTTCCTGACAACATAAATCCTCCAGGTTGTTCTATATAAAGTTCTTCCTCTAGATTTCCATTTAAGAATGTTGATTTGACATTCATTTGAAGTTTTTAAAACATGCAAATGCCAAGAACATTCTAATAGATTCTAATCTAGCTACTAGGGAAATTGTATCCTCAAAGTCAATCCCTTCTACTTGTGCATATCCTTTGCACAATAATCTTGCTTTATTCCTTATAATTTGACCATCTTCATTAAATTTTTTTTTATAATCCACTTGGTCCCTACCACATTTTTGTCTTTTGGTCTTGAGACAAGTTCCAAGGTCTCATTCTTCTTTATTTGATCAACCTCTTCATTCATGGCTTTGATCTAATCTTCATCTTTGCTAGCTTTTGCAAATGTTTTGGGTTCTATTAGGGAGAGCATTGGTTGTTCTGATTCATATGTTGGTTTTCTTCTTGTTTCAACCCCAACAGTTTCGTTGCCTATGATTTGACTTTCAAGATGATTTATTTGTACTCTCCTTGATGGTGCTTTTGTATCTTGTCTTGGTGATTCTTCCTCTTCCTCTTCTTCTTCACTTTGTAATTCATCCTCTTGTATTTCTTCAATTTCATCATCATCATCACCATTTCTTTTTCTTTCAGTAATTTGTGAATTGTCTTGAGATTTGATTCTTCTTGATGTTAGATCATCCACCTTTACATTTGCACTTTCCATAATTTTGTGCAGCCTCAGATTATAGCATTTGTAGACCTTTTGATTGGATGAGTAACCAAGAAATATGCCTTCATATGATCTGAAATCAAATTTTCCTAGATTATCATAATCTCTTTTTATATATCATTTGCTTCCCAAAGACTCTGAAGTGTTTCACTGATGTTGGTCTTCCAAACCACAACTCATATGGTGTCTTGTCATGGTTAACTCTAAGTTGTGCTCAATTAAGTATATATACTATTGTATATATTGCTTCTCTCCAATAGATATCTAGGATTTTGGCTTCATCTAACATAGTTTTGGCTACTTCTTGGACAATTCTATTTTTCCTTTCAATAACTCCATTTTGTTGAGGAGTTCTTGGAGCTGAAAAGTGTCTTTTAATTCTACGAGTTTCACAAAACTCATTGAACTCATCTGAGGTAAATTCCCCTCCATTGTCCGATCTTATGCACTTCATTTTGAGATCAGTCTCATTTTCAACATGTGCTTTGAAGGCTTCGAATTTTTTGAATGCTTATGTTTTCTCTTTAAGTAAATATACCCAAGTCATCCTTGTATAGACATCAATGAATAAAATGAAGTAATATTCACCTTGCATGCTTTTAGTTCTCGTTGGTCGACAGAGGTTAGTGTGAACAAGTTCTAATGGTTTTGATGTAGAGTATTTTTTTTTTCTTGCATCTTACTCTTGTCTGCTTTCCATGTTGGCAGTGCCTACAAACAAAGTTTGAAGGTTTAATAATCTTTGCCATATCTCTCACAACTTCCTTTTTACATTGTCAAAACCTATATGTCCCATTCTTCTGTGCAATATCCAACTTTCGTCTATTTGGCTCATTCAACATTTTTCTTCTTCTTCTATGTTTAAGATATATACATCGCTTGGTGTCCTAGGTGCAACAATCACTCATTTTCTTGAGCCCTATTTCCTAATTTCACATTTTTGAGATTCAAATACGAGTATGTGTCCATTGTCACATGTTTGGCTCACATTTAGAAGATTAGGCTTCAGATTTTCAACTAATAACACATTTTCTGATTTAGCTCTGTTATTTCCAAGACTAACTGTACCCTTTCCAAGTATCTTAGCAGAGACATTATCTCCAAAAGTAACTCTTCATTTTTCTTTCATTTTCAGACTAAGGAATTTGTCTTGATCTCCTGTCATATGCTTTGAACATCCATTGTCAATGCACCATTGACTCCTTTTACCTTTAGCATATAAGGCTACCTTACACTATGTTTCCTTTTCTTCCATTTGTTTTTCTTTCCATGTCTTCTTATGCTTTTCTTCTTGAATTTTAAAATTTTTTATGGGATGCTTTGGTAGTCTATGATCACTAGCTTTGTGACCATAATTATTGCATTTGTCAACATTGTAATTTTGTAGTGGAGAGAATGAATTATACTTTCTATTCTCTTGATTATTATTATTATTCTTGTTTTTATAACCATATCTTTGAACATTTTTGTGATTGTATTTTCCATAGGTTCTAAAATGTAATGCTTTATGTCCAAAATTATTGCAAGAGAAACAATAAGTAAGAAAGAGATGTTGGTACATTTTTGGGCGAGTTCTTCTTGTAGTTGTATTCCTTCTATATTCATTTATTTTGAAGGGAGAGCATATTTTTGTTGATTAGAATCGGTCTTTATTTTGCTTTCTTCATTTTTGAAAGAGATATGAAGGGTAGCTGCATAACTTTTTGGATTCTTGTCAGTTTCCTAATATGTAGAGCTAGATCCTCTATTAGACTTCTTTTGATCATAACCCAGTCTTGACTTATTGCTTGATGATCTTTGACTGTTAAGAATATCATCCAAGATTCTTGAATTGTTTACAAATCTTGATTGATTGTTTCCTTTCTCAAGTTCCCTTTTTAGAAAAACAATTCCAGCCTCTAGCTTTTCACAATCTAATTGTTTTTCAATAAGTTGTTTACTTATGACCTCTTCAATTCTTTTGGCTTCTTGGAGTTGAGTCTTCAATTCAATAATGATTTGTTATGATTCCTTGGTGGTTATTGAAACTTCATTTTCTCTTGATTTTGTTTTTCTTCATATTCTAATAGTTGTTCTCTTAAAGATTTCTATTTCTTTTTATATTTTCTCAGTTCTTCAATAGCACTAATAAGTTCTCCTTCAAGGTCTACTTCTCCTTCAACTTCAGAGTTTTCTTCATTATCATCAGCAACATTATTTTGAGTTTCTATGCCCATAGATAAAAGTTATGTCTCGTCATCTTCACTCATGTCATATGAACTACTTTCTTCTTTGGAGTATAAGTTTTTCTTCTTCTTGTATAATTTCTTGTTGTTTCCAGTTTTTCCCTTCTTAAGTTCTTTATGGTTATAAGTATCTTCATCATCACTGTCCCCCTGCTTGGGATAGGGACATTTGGAGGCAAAATGCCTAACTTTGCCACAGTTGAAACACTTGAAGGGTAACTTCCCTTTGTATTTCCCAGACCCTTTATGGAGTTTCCTTATAAAATTGGCCCCTTCTTCATCTGATATGTCTGAGTGGTTTTCATTTGGCACATGCTCATGGGTATTTGTTGCCTTTGATGCTTTGAAGGTTGATTCCTTTTTTGATGACTTTTCTTGCTCGATTCTCACTTCATAGGCTATAAGAATCCCATGAAGTTAATCCATTGTAAGTTTTGAAGGTCTTCTCGATATTCCAAGGTAGATACCTTGGAATCATATCTCATTGGTAAATATCTCAGTACCTTTTGGACAATAATTTTGTCTTTCAACTCTTCTCCCAACGCTCTGATTGAATTGACTATTTCATCCACTCTTTGAAAATATTCTACAATGTTTTCTTCCTCTTTCATCTTCAGACTCTCAAACTGCCCTCTGTATGTTTTAAGTTTTGCTTGCTTAACTTTTCCATCTCTTTCATAGATGATTTTAAGTTTGTCCCAAATGTCTTTTGTTGATTTACAATGCATCACTTTTACAAATATGGGGTTTTCTAATCCACCCATAACTGCATTAACAACCCTTGAATTATCATTGTAGAGTTTCTTTGCAACAACATCTGAAGGTGCAGTAGTTGGTGCAGTGTAACCATTACCATAGATAGCCAAACATCACAACCAAGAGCCATCAAACAACGTTTCATCCTTATACTTCAAAATGCATAATCATTTCCTTTAAACAATGGTGCTTTGTTGGAGGACATTCCTTTTTGTTGATCCATTGGATTTCTCAGAATCTGCCTTCAAGTGGAAGTGGTTAGATTGTGGTGAAGGAACTTGCTATGATACCAATTGTTGAAATGTTGTTCAATACTAAGAGGGTGGGGGGGGGTGAATCGGTATTGATTCTTTTTACAAATTAAATTAATTATTTAATTGTTAATTTATGAACCATAACAATTATCAACAATAATGTATAAAACTCTGATTTTAAATGTAACAATCATAAAAATTATATTTCATCTACAATTTACAGTTTGTAGGAGACACCAACCTCTTCTTATTTTGAGCACCAACTCAAGGAGACACCAATCCCCTATTTTCTAAGAACTAACTTGAGGAAGCACCAACTCCTTATAGACCAGGCTCCAACTTGTAAAGGACTCCAATCCTTTGTTTTTCAAACACCAACTCCATGTTTCAGGATTCAACCTGTAGAGGACTCCAATCCTTTGTTTTTCAAGCATCAACTTGAGGAAGCTACAACTCTCTGTTTCATGCTTCAACCTGTAGAGGACTCCAATCCTCCCTTCCACCCTCACTTCATCTGAATGTTTTAAGTGTCAAATTCCTTTTTGAGCTCTGCCTCTGGTTTTTTATCTTTTGTATTAGCTCACATAGACAATTTCCTTTCACCATATAGTCTATCAACATGTATGAGTTTGAAACATTGTGTCTCATTGTATGCACCTCTTCATTTAATTAACAATAATTCTAACATTTTATCATTGAAAGTTTTGTCTTTAATTCAAAAGACTTCAAAACCCTTGTAAGTTGTTTCAACATGTATCCCTTCACATGTTATAGAAGTTAATGGAATGTCTGGGTGTTTTAAAAACTGTTTACTATTGTTGTAACAGTTATTGAACAAAAAACCCTTAACTGGATTCGAGCTCTGGGATTTTATTTCATGAGTTACTTCAAGTGCATTTTCACAATAAGGTTCTTCTTTTGTTCCTCATTGTATAAAGTCTCCATAACGGATTTTCAATGCATCCTCCAACCTTTTAAAGGATCAAATTCAAACTTTTAATGCCTCTCTGGTGCATTTCCTGTATCGAAAGTGGTGGTTGGGCATTAATTTTGTGGACTCCTTTTCCATAGGACCAAAGGCTATGACCAACGGCCTAAACGTTGAGGCGCAAGCCCTGTTTTAAACCTTAGCCCGAAGGCATCTTTAAAACTTTTCCAAGTGACCACATCCTATAACCAGGTGTTATCTCGATTAGCACCTTAACTGCTTCAAAACTTCATATGACTTCGACCTGTGACCAAGGGAAAACACCCACTCTCCTTATCTTGGCGCTTAACCAAATCAACGGTTGTGTTTTGATCAACCGTTGAGTGGATGGTTGGCAACCATTTTTGCGTTGTTGTTTGTGTTGACTCTAGTTAATAATCACAAAATGTGAATTAGTTGGGGATCGTCCGATCCAATCGACAGCGGACTCGAAATTTATAAAGGCGGATTTGAATTACACCTTCGGGTCCTAGCTTGGCAATTATACATCGTGTTATTTTAAATGCGAAATGTATTTGGGTCATTCGATCAAGTTTCCACATTGATCCAACAATCATCAATTAATCATCATCGTTCAACTTGATTTTTGGCTAAGGCTTCCTCCTGGATTGCCAACCTTCTATCGATACCACATTCTAATTCGATAATTACAAATCATCTTCACTGGAGTGACATGTTTTAGACTCGAATTAATGATCTGGATCGATCATTGGTTATACATATGTTTGTACACGAAAATTCGAGGATTATTGATCCTTTGTAGTCATCAATGATCATTGTATATGGTTTCTTCACAACCTATTTTTAACCAGTCTCTTATAATACTTCTCACACTTGTGTATGTAATTAGTTTATGTATAGTTCTAGGACTAACATTCTCAGAGTTTTAGGCCTAGCATCTGTAGTTTCAAGCCCTAGTGAGAGGGAAGTGACATCTAAAAGAAACAGATCTTGTACTTCCTCATTGCCCTCTCTACTCAAAATAGCAACCTGTACTGCAGCTCCATATGCAATAGCCTCGTCAGAGTTAATGCTCTTTTGCAACTAGTATAGTAGGGTACTTTAATATAGTCATAATTTGAATGGACTTGACTGGATGATAAACCCATATTAACCTGTGTTGACATCAATGACAACATCATAGTACCATGTCCAACAAATTCGTGTTGGCTCCTGGCCCATATAAGCTCAATGTTGAACCTTGAGATCTGATACCATTCAGTAATGTACCCAACAACCCTATTGAGTCTCGTCACTGTGGAAAATGACTTAGCCTTGTAAAAACGAATTAAAAATGATCCAAAGATATAACAAAAAAACCAAGGGGCAGCATACCCATAAAAACTACTGCAAACAACATGCGAATTTATCCATGCCTTTACAACATTTATTTACAAATTCACGAATGCGTGCGACCCAACAAAACATAGCACACCATTCATATACCATTTTCACAACAGAACAACATAAGAAATAACATAAACACTTTTTGTTAGTAATTAACCAATTGGTTGCATACGAAGGATGAACCTCTTAGCCATAGGTAAGCCTGCTCATTTTCTCTCAACAACAGGCCACCCTTGAGCTAAGGCTATGAGTCCACAAGGATATCTGACCCACTGACTTCCCACTCTCCACACACACAACAACTCCTAACGCAGGTTCTACTCCTACAACAGTTACAAAACTCCATCTCTTCTCCTTTCCCACAACCTGCACTACCCAAGGAATGTACCCCCTTCACTGCTCACAGTCGCTTGGGATATGCCATTCATTTATCAAGGCCCTTAGTACATTAAATTGGACATGAACTCTCATCTAGGGACCCTTAGGAACTCTCAATTTCCCAAGGAGTTTTCACAATAGCCCTCACAAGGCTCTTGATTCATTTCCTCAATAGGAAAACACATTACAAGCTTACAGCCTATTTTTACAGGCACACATGCCTCTTTCTCAACATAAAACATAGCCAAACAATGGCTACCTTCAGTATACCATGGTTGGTCCTCTTCTTAGATCTTTCTTTGTAGCCCAAAAGCTGCTTGCAAAAACTATTGTCCATAAAAAAATGTGACTCCCCAAAAACTGCCCCTTTCGCCATATTAATTTCCTCTCTTTGTTTGATTGCTTGATTTGACATAGACTCTTCCCCAAGCTGATTGAACTCATGCCCATTCTCTCCAATAACTATGGAATGTGACTCCTCAGACCCACCCTCTTACATGAGTTTAATGATTGGCCTTGGGGACACTCGACAACAAAATAAAAGTTTTATATAATGATAATAATTTAGTAATGTGGGTTGGATTAATACCCATGAGTAATCCCTCCCTTGGACCCCTCTCTCTTGTGGAATCATAGCCCCTCATCATTCTTCATCCCTTTCGTATCGCAACCAACGATTATTACTTTTATCAATTATTTCAATGTTCATTATATGCAATTCGGCCCCCGTCCACATTAAATTTGTTGATGTTTCATAAGCTAGGTTAAGCATGTAGTTCATTTCAATTTCATCATGTCTTAACCATAAACAAGAATGTTGCAACAACCAAGATCACAAGAAGAAACACCATGCACAAGTACACAAGATATATCCTGGGAAACCCTTCTCAACAAGGGAGAAAAACCCAGCCAAATCATTTGCTATATTCTTCAAGAGAAAGACCTTTCACCACCAAAATGACTTAGCACACAAGAGGGTGCTTAAGCCCTAGAAACCCTAGCGCCCAAGAGAGGTTTGCACCCTTGCCAAAGAGAAGTACTTGCTAAAATTAGCAAAACATGTGAGGAGGATATGATTCTACAATGGAGAATCATCTCCTACTTATATTAGGCTTTGACTGTTTTCGCAAGGGCGTCTTATTGGCATAGCAGGGCCGACCTCTCTAAGTCAAACACACTTTATTATTATATTTATTATTATAATTAATATTTTCATTATTAGTTATCTTGTTTATATTAATCATATTAACATAGGGCCGACCTGTACCCTTTACATAATAACTAGGGTTACAGGTAGGTGTGACTCTTGAACAATATATAGCAAAGGATCCGATACACCCACTAGTGCTCATCCACTAGGGGCCACATCCATAGGGATGCCATAGACCTGAGTCACCGCATTACACAGATGATCTAGGTCCTCACACGTGCACTTATGCTCATCCATAGTCACGTATTGCTCTACAGATCTGTTTTTCCACTGCTACCAATAGGAGGACCATCTGAAGTATTCTCATCAACTCTATTGTTGTTCAGAGGAGGCCATCACATCATCTTCGTTCTTATTCTCATGATGATGTGCCCAACGCTTTTCGGGATTTCCCTAACTCAACAGATCGCTCTTACATCAGATAATCATCCAGAGTTCTTCTTTCTCACATCATGGAGGAGGCCATATACATTCCTAGCCCCTGTCCCAGGCTGGAACCACAAACCCTTTATAATGGGCTTTCTCTTAGGTTTGTAAGCTAAGAGTAAGACTTCACATAGTTGTTATATTCCACATATTGCAGGTTTGTAACCTGGAGGATGTCTCCTATAGCTGCATTCATCAACAAAATCAATATGGGTTCTTTGCCCCAATGGATCGGCTCACCAACCTAATTCACATTTATACGTTTACATTATAATTCATGAAGATTAGAACCGGGGATGTTAGTCAATATGAGTAGGTGTGTTTCTCTTCTATTGATCCAAAGAATTTTGGAACTACAATGTGGAGATTTCCTTCCTAGACTTGTCTAGTTGGGCTAATAACAAGGTGGCTTCGCACCCCTTAGCCTCTAAATTTGTCACCCTTTCTTTGAGGGATCACTTCCTAGTGTCTAGGGTGGAATTTTTCTTGGATAAATGATCAATCTCTCCGTCCAATTGTTGTTTCCCACCCATCAATTGTTCCATTAGAGGGAGGGCTTCTTTAGACCTAGTGCTTTCCAAAGCCTGGATTTGTTCTTGCTTATCTTTCATAATTTGAACATCTTCTACAACTACATGGAGATCATTTCCCTATGAGACTAGCTTACTTTCTAATTTCCCCTTTTCAGTCTCTAGGGACTTTACCTTTATCATTAAATATTAATTCTTATTATTCACATACCCTGATCTCCTTTTGAATCTCCCACTCTCATGGGTTGCCCTCATATATTTTCCATAGACCATATTGCTTACTCCCTTTGCAAATTTAACATTATCAATTGGGCATAACATGGAGATCTCAAGATTGACTTGTGTATCTCTCCAATCTTTTGTCCTTGTCTCTTAGCAAGGCTTCGTGCCCAAGGGTTCTAAGGTAGTCAGTGCAAGCTTACTTGTTTTTTCATCATAAAATGGGGACAACCTAGGTTGAGCAATGGGGTTCACAGGCTGTAAATAAGTTGTATAATATTTACTAGTTTTTCTCTTTTCTCTTGTCTACCTAAGCAAGTCATATGGGTCTACTAACTCCAAATGTTGGACAATGTCTAACCAAGAGGCTATGGATTTGACTTGTTAAGATGTCCAAACACCAAGTCTATTGGGGGATCCTCCCAGCATTGTTAGAGAGAGCACATTAAATATGAGTGTTGACCACCTATTTTGACTAGGGTGTCAACATCATATACCATGAAGATATGTACCTAGTGGTATAACCCGTTTGAAGACTTTTGGCTCAACAAGGAAAATTTTGCCCCTCGCACGTCTTTTTATGTACTCAGAATGTCCGCTCCCCTGCGTGGGATAATATTGTAATATGCTAGCATGAGTCAAAATTTTGTCTAGCTACCTAGGAATTTATCATTAGGTAAGTCCTTTCATCGAGTATTTTTTTTCCTAAGGTAATTAATCTTGCTTAACTGCAATTTTAATTATCCTTGAGTTTTTCACTCACGTAAATCCTCCAAAGTGGTGAAAGGTGTTATAATGATCGAGCCCAATGGATAAAAAAGGTTTAGAAGTGTTGTAAATTACCATGCTAAACATCTCCTAGAGTCTTGCGGAATTCTGTTAATTTTTTATAGGATTTTTTAAATAATTAAAATTCCTGCAAACTAGGAATTTTTAATTATTTTTTATGTGAAATGTAAAAAAGTTGTCCGTGGGGATTTTGTATAGGGGTATGAGTACTCAAATAAAATGTTTTATGATCCCCTACACCCTTGGACCAAGTCTCAGAGAAATTGGACAAGTTTTGCTAGGTCATTGTCCATGAGGAGTCTAAGTCAGTAAAAAATCAGTGAATAATTGGGTAAATTAGAATAGTCAAATTTTGTAAAAGTGACTAAAGTCATGGTAGAGGGTGGGAAAAGGATTCCTAATGTGTTTACTAAGTTGGGAAAGTGATTTTCCACTTAGAAGAACCCTCCTTGCTAAGCCAATAACCTGGAGTGGTCACTCCCTAAGAAGAGGGGCGCCCCTTTTGCTCATGAAAACATGGGAAATATAAAAATAAAGCAAGAGGGTGCCCAAAACTTTGGATGTATCCCCCTTTGACCCTAGCATCATGTTTGATGAGTGGGAAAGGTGTTTTCCCCCTTCCCCACTCACCCCTCAAGCCTCACCCACTCACTAAACCCTAAAAGTGTGCCCCGCTTGAGATGACAATCCCCCCTTAGATGTGTGACACTTGGAGTTCATCCAAGAGGGGTCTTCCCTTTCCCTCAACTATAAAAGAATGCCTCCCCTCCTCATTTTTTCATCTATTCTCATTGCAAGTATATTATGCCAAAAAATCTCCCATTTGTTTCCCTCTCTCTCTCTCATTCTCTCATTGTAAATCTTGCTACAAGTATTTGTAGGAACATTTTGTGGATAATAAAGGAAGCTTTGGAGGATCTCTTGTGTGCATTGGGAGTCTTCTTGGTGCTCTTCATTCTGTCCTTGTGAGGTGATATAGCTACATTTCATTTCTTGTATATTTTTGCTTTCACTAATTTAACTTGGAGACCCAAGAAAAGTATTTTGCTTGAGAATAATTGGTAATAGTATTACTATTAGTATTGTGGTACTTTCTTTCAAGTTTGGAAAGTATTTTGCAAGCTTATTAGATGCTCTCACCTCCTTGTTGTCTTGTGTAACAATAACATACTTGTTTGTAGGTCACTAAAAGATTGGAGGAGTGAATTTCAGATTTGGGAGTTCACTTATTCAATCATCCAAAGTTTCTATTATTTCTCTAATCTTAATTTCATCATTTTCTCTCATTTATAAGTATTTTTATGATCTAAAATAGTCATTAAAACTTCACTTTATTGTTCATATTTTCACATATAAATTTTTGCTTTGTTGTACTAATAGAAATTAATATTTTTCTAAGTTGTGTGTAGCATTTTCTAGCATGTTTAGCTTGTTGTTTTATGTAGGTTCTCACCAAGAAAATGGGAGGTGCTACTCGTTTTGGGCCCCCAAAACACTAAAAAAGCATCCTAAAGTTGGGATACCAAATCCCCTTTCATCTCTCTTCTTCTAAAGCATTGTAAGCAACCCAAGAGAGTCGCTT
>ML832603.1:70125-82791 GCA_009831015.1 Picea engelmannii
ATTCCAAGGAGGCAAAAGTTTATTAAAATGAAAAATTTATTGTAATGAGGTTGGATCCTGGGGTTTCATTCCCCCTGGTACTCAATATCTGTTCTTAGGCTTGGATATCAATAAAATGAGTAGTTTGGTCCTCATCTTCTCTTTTCTTCTAGCATGTTAAATTTATCTTGTTGTCGTAGCAATTCTCCTACTCAAAAGTTTATTTGCTTTGTATGCTATGTGGATTCATTCTTCCCTTAGTTGTATGAGCATGTACAATCTAACTTTTTGATTCAATCCTCGGAGGTTCATAATGTTAGGGTTAGGCTCAATTATTTTGTTAATCAAACCTTGCTACTTGCACCTTTGACTTGACAAAGTGCTCAGTTTTCCCTTATGCCAGACTTAGTCTTGAAGCGACTAGGATAGAATTGTATGCATGGTTCTTCGTTCTATGAGATTTGTCTACTTGGCAGTGATAAGGAGCTTAACTTGCCTTGATCCAACAGATTAGAAGCAGTACCTAGGGATACTCCTGCGAGGCTAGAAAAGCACCGGCTAGAAGCGAGAGACATGAATGTTGAGGTGATAATGGGTGTTTTGTCATCTAAATTTGCACCAAGTCTCCATCGACTATTGTAGTGTAGGTTTGGTTGTCAACAAGTCCCATTGACCTAGTTTTGGTTGTTTGCTGGAAATTAATAAACTAATCTTATTTTATCCAAGTACAATTGCAATAGTATCTTTTGAGGCAATTGAATAAAGGATAAAATCCTTATCAATGTAGGGGCTGACTAAAAGTGGAGCACTTGCTATGGCAACTTCAATATTTTTAAAGGGCTCCTAGGTCTCTGAGGTCCAATCAAATTCCCTTCCTTTCTTCAAAATCTCATTTATTGGCTTGCCAATTGAAGCATAATTAGATGCAAACCTACTTGCAAAATTTATTTTGCTGATGGAGGATTGTACTCCCTTCCTATTTGTTGGAGGCTTCAATTCATTAATTGCTCGAACCCTTCATGGATCAAGATAAACCCCTTTTCAACTGATAATGTGTCTAAACAATTTTGGTTCAGTTACAACAAAACGACACTTCTTAGGATTCAACAATATCGCATGTTTCTTGCATCTAATGATATCTCTTTGAGATGTGACAAATATCTTTCGCTGTCCTTGGAGTAAATTGTAAGGTCGTCTTGATAATTGACCTTGATCTTCCCAATTAGGTTGTGAAATGTGTTCCATGGCCCTTTGGAATTTCACCCAAGTGTTCATGAGACCAAATGGCATTCTGACATAAGAAGATGTTCCCCAAGGTTCGATAAAGTTTTCCTTATGCTTGTCCTATTCGACCACTAATACCTAATTATAAGTCAAAAACCATCTAGCACCGACATCATAGTTGAACCAATAACTTGTTGCAACAGGTTCTCCATGCTTGGCATCAAATAATGATCTTTCAATGAACCTTGATCTAGGTTCTTGAAGTCCACACAAAGTCTTATAGCTGCATACTTTTTTTGCATTGGGACAAGGTTTTCGTTAGGTACTTAGGGAGGATAATTAATGTAATGTGGCCATACTCATTACCCACCAATTGCATAGCAGGCCTTATTCAATGAGTATGGCTACATTGTGTTAATTAATGAGTTCACACACCAACCACTTAAAAGGGCCTTATTCCTTGAGTATGGCCACATTACATTAATTATGGTTACATTAAATTAACTATGGCTACCTTACATTATTAATTAATGTGTTCTCACACCAACTACTTAGTGGGCCTTATTCCATGAGTATGACCACATTAAATGAATTATCCTCCCTAGGTACCTAACAGTGTACCACCAAACTTGAGTATTTGCGTGGCAGTATAATTCCCGCTTTCAAGAGCTTTTCTAACTCCTTGATAAGTTTCCTAGGTTTGTGGTTTATTACCCTTAGCTTCTATCGAAAAGCTTTGGTTCCTGACATTTGGACTTGTATCTTGGATAATGCTTTTATCATAAGCTTTGAAGTTGTCATAGGTCTAGGAAAATACATCTTCAAACTCCCTGGAAAACTCAACAAATTGGGCGCTTTCTTCTACGTTGCAAGAACTCCCCAAGTTCAACATCTTTGGTCTTTGTTGGAACAGCAGGCTTTGCAGGTTCATCACACCTTTGGACCTTTTGGAGTCAGTCAGTCGACAATGAACAATTGACTAGGAGAGTCCATGGGGAGGTCCACTGAGTGGTTGACTAAGAAGCCGACTAGGAGACTGATTGGATGGTTGACTACGCATTCCACAGGTTGGGCAGTTAGAATAGAATAGTTGATTGGTGTGTAGAACAAGGCAGAAATTAAGGAGTTTGTTATGCACCCTAACCAATCTATGTGGACCTCATCTCTCTTCAAGGGAGTTGGTTACATCTTGGTGCTATATAAGATGGCCCTATGGGTTGATCTATGACATAATAATAGTGGTGAACATGTATATGTGTATGGAAATTGTTTGGTTTCTTACACCTCTTTGTATGTTGAGCTATGCTTGGTTGTGCTTAAGTGTTGTAATGGTGTCTTTAGACACCACCTCTCTATTGGAGTACTAGCTCTTTGATCTACCTAATCCTTTGATTCTCCAACACTCTTTTAGTGGTCTCCATATTTACTTGTATAGTTTCATGCACCTTTCTAGTTGATGGCTCATCTCAAACATTTTACTCAATTTATCATCTGTGGAGAAAAGCCATTCTAGTGTTAGTAGGCCTTTTGGGATAATAATTCCCTTCAAATTTAATACCCCTGGTTCATCATAATCAGTTGCATCTAGAGGTTCCTTTTGTTGGAATTGGCTAGTGTCCCTCATATCACTTTCAAGATTTGGATTCTCTGCCCCTATTGAAAATTTAAGTATATGCTTGTCATTGTCAAAAACTTGCCGATGCTGATTATTGTCTGGGACTAATGGTTTGAACATAAGTTCTACCATGAATGAGTTTCCAGTGAATGATGGGTGCGGGTTGAACAACGATGGCAATACAACTAATGAATTAGACCTCTGATTCTTTTCTCATGGCACAGAATTTATTTAAAAGGATTTCAAACCATGAATGAGGTCCCAAATCCTTTGAGTAAAAGTTTTTAGCCTTCCTCTCTTGACTATGTATGCCCACTTGACTTGATTGACAATCAATTCGGAGTCTCTAATTAGAATGATAACCTACATTTCCATTTCTTATGCACGGAGAAGACTAAGCACCTCATATTTTGCAATATTGTTTGTGTAGGCGAATTGTAGCTTAAAGTAGGTAGAAACTTATCCAAAGTGCTCTCAAAAACCAATCTGGCACTAGAACTAGATTTTGCACATCCTCTTTCGAAGGTCATTCGCCAAAATTCTTCAAAAGGAAAATCTTGAACCAATTTTATGTAAATTTTCCACCTTAGGTGACAATTGTCCTTATGATCTCAATCAAATAAATCAGTTGCAAAATTTTAACATAGAAATATAAATTCTGAACACAACAACAATCACACAATAGTTGGAAAACAGTAAATAGCGGAAGCATAAATTAACACACATATGCACAGATGATTTCTCCCTCTAAATCAACCTTTCATTCCTTAATCAAAGCTTACGAAGAAACCTGCACAAACTGCTTAAACCTAGCAACTATACAGCTTGGTCAAATCACCCAAGAACTGAGCTGTACAACCCTCACAGAGGGTACAACCTACACAGAAAATGAGGAACATTATCTGTATGACCTGCTGTACGGATCTGCCCTAATCTACGGCTGCTGCTGTATGACCCTTCTTCAACCTGCTTGACTGCTGATCGATCCTCTTCTTGTCTCTGCCTTCTCTCCTCTTGTTGCTTATTTGCTCAACTATTCAACTATGAACAATACCTCTCTATCTTGTGTTATTTATGCTTTTCTGAAACCCTAATCTACCAAAACCCTAATCTAATTTTGAGATGTATGGTTAAGATTAAATCTAGTGTAAGTCATTAATGCATTAAATGCACTTTATTAGACTCAACTGAAAAACATAAGATATTTCACTTTATCCTTAGTGAATTACAAAATAGAATTAGTGATCACTTTTCCGAAGTGGTCACTAATGAAATGTCTCGAACCAATTCCTGCATGTTCACACATTCCTGAACCTGTGTAAGAAGTTCCTGCTTGAGGTACATTTCTCAACATTCCCTCTTAGTGAGGAAGGGATTTTGCGTCAATCCAAGTTTGTCTTTGAATGCTTCGAATTTCCCTTTCGCTAAGGGCTTGGTCAAAATATCAACTACTTGTCGATCTATGGGAATATATTGGAGCTTCATTGCTCCCTTCTGTATCCTGTCTCATATGAAGTGATATTTGATCTCTATGTGTTTGGACCTGTCATGAAATAATGGATTCTTAGAGAGTTTGATACAACTCTGATTATCACAGTAAATCACCGTGTGATCCAATTCCTAATCAAATAATCCCGCAAGCAACTTGCAGAGCCAGATGGTCTCACAACTAGTAGTACTGTCTGCCATGTATTTTGCCTCTGTTGAGCTAAGTGCCATGAAAGCCTACTTCCTGTTGAACTAGGATTTCATTGCTGATCCTAATCTAAAGTAGCACTCTGAGGTGCTCTTCATGTCTACTGCATTGCCTACCTAATCTTAGTCTATACACCCTTGCAACTTCGCTTGACCTCACCATCTTCAAGATATCTTAGATGACACTCCACTACGCCACTCAAGTATCTGAGCACATGTTTTGCTGCTACCCAATGCTCCTACCTCGACTCCACCATGAATTGGTTCATGGTGTTTACAGCAAAACATATATCTGGCCTAGTGTTGACCAAATACATCAAAGAACCTATCAACTACCTGTACAATGTAGGGTCCACTGACTCTAAATCTGAAGTTGTCACCTTCTTCAGATTAGTGATTATGGGTGTGGTTATAGGTTTGCAGTCCTCCATCCCAAACCTCTTCTGGATCTCCACTACATAGTTACCATGCCCAAGGAAAATCTCCCTTGGTCTCTACCAAACCTCCAAACCCAAGATGTAATGCATCTTGCCATTGTCCTTCATCTCAAAGTCAACTGCCATATCTGCTTTGCACCCTGCTTTGAGCTTCTTTGAACCTGTAAGAAACAAGTCATCTACATGCAACACCAAAGCAAGCAGATCAATCCCAACAAATATATAGTATAAATTAGGGTCTGCTTTGCTTTTGGTGAAGCCCATACTTTGCAAGTATCCATCTATCCTAGAATACCATGCTCTCAGTGCTTGCTTGAGTCCATGCAAGGCCTTCTTCCCATTTATCTCAAAGCCTTGAGGATGTTCTATGTACACTTCTTCCTTGATGATCCCATTTAGGAAAACTATCTTTACATCCATCTGATGTATCTTCCATCCCATAAATGAAACTCTAAATGGAAGTGTACTTGATGTCTAGAGTAAAAGTCTCCTCATAGTCGAGTCCCTCTCTTTAGGAGAAACCTCTTGCCATGAACCTCACTTTGAACTTCTCAATATTGCCATCTGTTGCGTGCTTAATCTTGTAGAGCCACCTGGAACTCATTATTGATTTCCCTCTAGTCTTGGCACTGTTACCGCCCAAACCAACAGTCCTACAAGGTCTTAGATTGCTATGGGAGCAACACAAGGGATAGGTGCCCAATGTCACCACAACACCTATCCTTTCCTTGTTCAAGCCAAACTCCTACGCTAAAAGGCTTTGGGAGGCTTCCCTAAAATTAACACTTCACCACAAGAGTATTAAGACCAGTGCCTAAAAGAGTACACCAGGTGAAGGTAGGAGTTGACTATTTAATAGCTTGCTGAAATAAAAGATACTGCAGAAAGTAAAATGACCGAACAACAAATTAACTTACCCTTACTCTAAAAAAAAGCGATAAAATGAAATACAAGAGGGAGGAAAAATGTTCTTACCACTTTTCGGACGACTTACTACGTGAGTACCTTGACCAAAGTGGCTGGAAATGAGTGATCCTGTTATTTCAGACCTGCAAATCAAGGTGAAACACAAAAAACAACAAGGAATATGGCCTTTTGAGGCCTCCCACAAGTGCTAAAATGCACTAGATCTCTAGATCTGTGGGTAAAAAGGGTAGGGCAGCAAGATATAAGTGTTTACTAAGCCCAATAGCCTTCAGATTTGCTGTAAATTTAATTTCTAGCAAGCTGGAAATTACTTTTGCAGAATTGGGGTTCAAATCCCCCTAGGGTCAAAACCCAAAATTTGCTACAGCGAATAAAACCAATTGTTGGGTTGTAGTTATGCTCTATAATGACTAGAAACAAATATATAATGTGCAAATCAGATCTGGAATTGAAACAAAAGGGTTTAGGAAGATAAGACTTAGGAATATGTATCTTGGGGTAGGGAAAATCCCAAGTGGAAAAAACCCCAAGATCTACTAGCTTACAAAAGATAAAATTTAATAACAAAACTATAGTATGATTTTTTTGTATTTTTATAATAAAAGATGATTGAAATATTTTTAGATAAAATGGTTGAAGAAATTGAGAGGTTTTCTTACTTTTACTTCTTACCTTAAGATGTCTCTGAGTTTGTGCGATTATGACCCTGTGAGCTTAAGATCAGTTGGATAGATTTCTAGACGATTGGGTTTGGAGTGGAAGCACTATCACCCCCAATGCTAGAAATTTATCAATGGATGGGTTCTTCTTTGGATCTTGCTAGGAAAGCTCCTCTACAGGATGGTTTCCAAGACAACCAATCAACTTAGGTCGAAGAGATAATAGACCACTTGGTTGAAGCTACTCCCAAAGGAGTTGGTCCAACAACTTGTGTGTATTACCCTTGGATCCCACAAAGAGAGTGTAGCAAACATAAATAAATATAAATAAGTAATAAGTAATTACTAATTATGACGAGACATGACATATGAAAGGTCACGTTTCTTATGAAAGGGCACCCTTGTGCGGGATATATATACAAGCCCTCATTCCTCATTTGTAAATATCATCTTATTCATTCTTATACAATTATTATTTACTATCCTTAAATGCATTATTGCGTACTGTCCTATTTATACTGGATATTTACATAGTGAACCAGCTTGGTTCATCACAGTGGTGTCAAAGCTTCGTTTTTTTGATCCCGGCCTTTTGCCAGTCTCTTTATCAGAGCCTCGTGTCTGATCTTGGCCTTTGGCCATCAATCCTTTGGTCAAAATTTTTTGTTGCCCTTGGCAACGTCACTGCAGGCTTTTGGCCACAACTATAGTTCTTTTAGAGTTTCTCTAATTCGGGTCTTTGACCACACCGACTTTTGGCCATTTTCAGAAGTTGTTGAAGAAGAGTGATTCCGCTGCCATATATTAGAGCCTCATTGCTGATCTTGGCCATTGGCCATATAGGCTTTTAGCCCTTTTTCTAATTCTGGTTTTTGACCACCATCTAGCCCTTGGCCTTTCCAGTCCAGAAAATCTAATTTAAAAAAAATTCGCTGCAAATTGAAGAAAAATCAGAAAACCGTACTCCACTCAACCACCGTTTTTTATCGCCACCATCAACCATATAGCTTGTACAACATTCATCATGCGTTGTCATTTTCGTACAGTGTCATAAGGACACAAAAATACAACAGCCATCACACTGCAGCCATCATATGTCCTATGCCACTCACCCCTGTTTATACTCTGTTCTGAACCATGCAGCAGCCGCCAACCTCCTGTACAACCGCTTCCACTGCTTGCCATACATCTTCGCGTATCCACCGTACTCATTCGTATAATCGTCAATAAAAAATAAAAAAGAATTGAAGGCTATACCACTCCGCTTCCGGTTTGTACAGTCACCAATTAGAAGTTCTGTCCATACATATAGCGCCTTTTAATTTTAACATTGGAGGTTAAGATATATACAAGGTATTTTTTTTATATTAAAAGAAGAAGAAAATATTATTACCTTTTATTAAAGTACCAAAGGCTTTTTTTTTGTGAATAATCAAAATTTTAATTGAAGGCGTATTGGAATCAAAAGATAAGAGGAATATATTATTATATTCCCAAAGACCACATTGGTATTATTATTTATATTCCCAAAGACCACATAAAAGAGTATTATAAAGTGGAAGGTTTAAAAAAAAGTTTTAATCGAAGTTAAATTAATATAAATAAGAAAGGGTATACAAGTGTCATAATCAAAGAATATTTCTGCAAAAATATCGACAAAAACCAAAATGGACAATTCAAAAATGACAAAACGAGGAAGATTTACTTATGAAGGTTGTCCAGTCACTCCAACCGTATGTTGCGGGTTTTCGACATTAAAGGGAAATATTCAAGGAAGATAGGTAAAAATTGTTATTAGCTTGGACTATAATGCAAATTACATGAATATTGATTTGGCAAATCAATTATTAATTCCAGAGACGAATATAATTAAAAAGGAAGATTATTTTCGAATTAAGGAGTTACAAGTGACGATTGATGAATATGAGTATATATCTCAATTCTATGTTACAACTTTGTATCAAGAAGAAGTTGACATCGTCATCGGGTTACCCTGGTTTAAAAGTCTAGGTACCTTCATACTAAACATGGAGAAAAAGTTTGTGACATTCCCCTATAAGGAGAAAATGATAACATTACAAGACACCACATCTGTGTTGATGAATGCAGCTATGGGAGACATCCTCCAGCTTACAAACCTGTGAGATGTGGAACATAGCAGCTATGTGAACTTTGAAGTCTTTCTCTTAGCTTACAAACCTGAGAGAAAGCCCCTATGAAGGGTTCGTGGTTCCTGCCTGGGACAGAGTCAGGAACATAGAGATGGCCTCCTCCATGACGTGAGTGAGAAGAACTCCAGATGATTATCCGATGTAAAAGCGATCTGTTGAGTTAGGATGTGCCTGTGGCTAAGCACAAGGTGAACGTGGGAAATCCCAAAAGTGCTGGGCACATCATCACGTGAACAGAAATGAAGATGATGAGATGGCCTCCTCTGAGCAGCAGCATGTTGAAATGGTGACAACAAATCCCCATGGGATGTGGATCTAGATCCTACTATTCAGCTTTTGGTTGAGATAAGACAACCTAAGTTAGAATGTATAATTAATGAATTAGTTTCATTGTAACCGTGGGAGAAATTGTTTAAATATGTGTGCCTGAGAGACAAATATTGAGCCATGGGCTTCAAGCCCTCTCCAGGCTGCTGGTTGTAATCTTCATGATATGAATAATAAGATAGCCGATGCCTATGCTTGGTGGACGTAGCCCAACGTTTGGGTGAACCATGTGAAATCCCTGTGTTTATTTCTTATGTGTGTGATTGTTAATTATCATTGAGAATTGTGTTTTCCGCATTGACAATTCTAACAAGTGGTATCAGAACTGAGGAGGTCGCTGACTGGAAGAGTTGCTCGCTGGAAGAGGCTGCGTTTGAGATCTCTGTGTTGGAGAGGCTACGTTTGAGATTGCTGTGTTCGAGGGTTGCTTGAAGGGAGCGCTGTGTTTTGCATCAGCGCTGGGGGTCCTTCATGGAGGGAGCGCCGTTCATCGGCGAAAGCATCACCGCTGGCTGTGTTGGAGAAGAGGAGGGCCAAGTTAACGAAGCAGCGCCCCCGCCCACTACTCGCACGATTCAGTGGATGATCAACAAGTTTCTTTTAATTAAAGTTTAAGCACAGATTACTTTTTTAAAAGGATGTCATTCGCATGTTTTTTAATTAAAAAGTTTCAAGTCACATGGGTGCTTATGTTAAAGGTTTATTATATTTGGTTTTAAATATAATATGAAAAAGGGTGGAGGAATAAGGTGTGTGAATTTTATTCACAATTTTTTTTTTAAAGGTGAATTTTTAATTTCTTTTAATAAAAAAGGTGGATGTATGTATTTTTTTAAAAGCTACATAAGATTATTTCTCCACATACTTTTTTGAAAGGGCCTTTGTTATTACAAGAAGCGATGGTTGATGCGGAGTACCAAGTTTTAGGTGGAGGTGTTGCAGGGGTTATTTCGCCTCTGGTGAACAATGCTAAGCAAGGTGATAATTGAGCGCAGATGAGCCGATCTGTTGAAGGGCAACATAGTGGAGATCTCTGTGTAGAAATCCCAGATCTGTTTTTTGGTGGGAGATTTGTGTGCTGCCCAATAAAGGTGCTCAACAATGACAGATCTGTTTGTGACAACTCTGCAGTCAAACAGCCAGAGACAGAAGTGTTGGTAAATGGCATCAATCGCAATAAAGGTAATGGTAAAGTTACCATGAGAACATTTTTTTTTGGAGTTGTATTTTTTGGTTATATGTAATTGGGCATATTGCTGTAAGACTTGGTTAGGCATGCGTACCCCTGGTTATGTTAAGTCACCTATGAAAGTATAGATTTAGGTAGACTAAAGAAGGGTGGGGGGGCATGAGTCATGAATTAAAACCTTGTACATAGGTCTACAGTTGTGGGTTTCGGGTCCATGATTATTGGTTGCCCATGGTATGGTGTCCATAGAATTGCATGTTATGGGGCTCGGTGAAACTCCATTGTAAAGTGGCTTGGAGGTGAGCAGTGAAAAGCTCATTTGGCAGTCTTGGCCGGATTTGGTCAAGGTTTCAAATACTTTGTTCGAGGTGGAGCACTGAAGGTGCCCTGGTCAAAAAGTTGGGTCAATAGAAAGGTTGATGTGTTTATGTATTGACAGGTTAAATCAAGGGTTTGAGAACACATGATGGAGGCAGGTTCATATTCCTTTGAATTTTGGAAATTATTGTAGGACAATTGGGGTCGAATGACATCTTTAGTAATGGCAAGTTGCAGCATGAGTTGTGGTCAGAAGCAGTTAAGTGTTGTCTAGACAATCAGTCATCATTAGTTGCAAAAGGTTGGAAGATTCTGGAAGAGGTATATTGAACAGGTCTTCTCTTGTGATTACTCAGTTTTTTGAAATTGCTTGATTGTTATGTTCATGCTCTCATCAACATTCTAAGTAGGATCCAGATCAAACAGGTAGATCTTTGTTGGTTATAATGACAATGTCAAGGGATATAGATCGCCATTAACAAAGATAGTGTTTGATGGATTTCTTCTCAAATCAAACATAGTAAAAGATGAAAGGAATAAAGCATGACTGATAGTAGAAAGGTATTTGGAAGGCATTGATTTCCATGAAATATTCTCGTCAGTTGTTAAGCTTTTCTCTATTCATGTAGCGGTTGCACTAGTTGTTGTAGCTAGATGGTAAGACAAGTTTTTTATGGAGATTTGTATGAGGAGATATGTATATCGAACAATGAGAAGGGTTTGTTCAAGATCGCAACAGAAGATTTGTTTGCAAGCTCAAGTAGTCATTGTATGGCCTGAAATGCGCATGAGGCATTGGTACAAGATGGGTGATCCTTCATGGTGAGCCAAGTTTTACAAGAAATGAATTTAACCATTGTGTTTATGGTACATTCATTATCTTGGTGTTCAGATTGCTGACGATATGTTTTTTGAAGTAAAAGCATGGTTAAGATCAGCAGGTTGGCTCTGTTGGCAAGGATGTTCGTGGTGAAGGATCAAGGAGCAGCAAAAACAAATCTTGGACATGGAAATACAGAGGCAAGAAAGATGGTAAGCTTTGGTTATCACAGTTGCAGTATAAGGAAAAGATACTCAGGAAATTCAGCATGAATAATGTGAAACCGCAAAATATCCCTTTGGCTTTCCATTTGTTTTCTTCAGGTGTATATCCTTGTAATATGGAAGAAAAGGTTATGTCTCATGTATTGTATCCTAGTTGGAAGTATAAAGTATGCGATGGAAAGGTTTGATATGTTCAAGTATCAGACGTTTCACATGCAGTTGGTGTTGTTAGTAGTCACATGACAAATCCAGGTAAAGCAGTGAAATTGGGTGCTTCAGTATCTTAGAGGCACATGTATCACCTACAGTGGTTTCAATGTTTTTGTCTGAGATAATTCAGATTTTGTAGGATGATTTGGACAAGAAAAGATCTATTTCATGTTTTGTCTTTTATGAGTATAAAGGGACCATTGGGTTAGTTTGGACAAAGTGCAGGTTTTGTTTTCTGTGGTTGTCAAAGCCTTGTGCATTTGACACATAGTTCAGCTTACCTAAATTGGACATGGTATCACTTTGTAAGACCTGTTACTAATGGAGGTGGAGTGGTCCATATTCGAGCAAGTTGTGCAGACATGTTTTTGGAACCAGTGTTGAAGAGAAATTGTGGTCGTGATTTGCTTCTCTTGAAGGTGATGAATTAAATTGGACAAGGCATCAGGGAAATTGTTGTCAAGGTGGAGATTGTTGAAATGGTGACAACAAATCCCCACAGGATGTGGATCTAGATCCTACTATTCAACTTTTGGTTGAGATAAGCCAACCTACGTTAGAATGTATAATTAATGAATTAGTTTCATTGTAACCGTGGGAGAAATTGTTTAAATATGTGTGCTTGAGAGACAAATATTGAGCCACGAGCTTCAAGCCCTCTCTAGGATGCTGGTTGTAATCTTCATGATATGAATAATAAGACAGTTGATGCCTATGCTTGGTGGACATAGCCCAACGTTTGGGTGAACCACGTGAAATCCCTGTGTTTATTTCTTATGTGTGTGATTGTTAATTATCATTGAGAATTGTGTTTTCCGCATTGACAATTCTAACACAACAGAGTTGACGAGAAGACTCGAGATGATCCTCC
>ML832603.1:103953-125139 GCA_009831015.1 Picea engelmannii
TATCCTCTAGTGTTTAGATTTGAGCATAAAAAGGAAAAGGGCTTTATAGTTTTCTATGAGGTTGGGTAAACATAGTTGTGGTGATCCTCTAAAGACTTTTATTAAACAATAAGTTGTGGCTATTCCCTCATTGGAGAGGAAGGAGAGTGTGGGGCCCACAAGGATAGATGAGTAGGTGCAATTTGAATAGTTTAGGCCCTTTGGTAAGATAAGATAATTTTATTAATGTGTTGCGAATGATCACAATAAGCAGGTCAGTGGAACTACAAAAGTACATCCAGTGTAAGTACATGGTGGGAGCGCAAAAAGTAGCTCTTGGTGCTATTTTATCAACAATAGAAAAAGGGCTAAGTACAAAGCTAAAGTATTACAAAATGATTGTAGAAGCAAGCCAATGACAATAGAAGTGACAAACATATGTCAAGGTGTGCTGGATTTGGAAGAAGAAGTTGAGGCTGAAATAGAAGAGAAGAAGGTCCCTTAATTAAGTCATGATTCTCTCGAAATGAATCATTGCACTATTGGATGATGTCCTTTTGGAGATTACCAGAGCGATGGAGGCTTGGCTATGTAAGTCTGGGAGGAATCTTGGAGGAGCCCTAGAATGAGGAGGTCCATTGGGTCCTAACAACCAAGGTTGGCGGGGAGAATCTTTGAATGGAGGATTGGTTTCTTGATCAAGCTTAGAGTAGTAGTCGTTTGTGTGGAGGGATTCTGGCTTTGGGGCCTGTTAGCACAAATTTCCGCACTTGCAATAATGTGAATGAATTACGAATTGGCAAGCTCGAAATACGTGCAACTCTAGGAGATGCCCTAAGTTCCAATGGAAAAAACTCCTCTCCATTTAGGCTGGTGTGTGCCAACCTCAAGGGGGTGTCCCTAGTGTTTTGTATGTGCTATCTTCCTTGTAAATCTGCAAAATAAACCAAAAAATACGCACACAAGATCCAAAGGGGTAAGTTGTATAATTTTTAAATTGAAATGGTAGAATTCCCTACAACATCAGCTTTAAGAGATATGGAAAAGAGAGAAAGAAAACGCAATTAGACGGTTGAATAATACCAAAATAAAAGGCTAAGAGCTTCTAAACAATGCATAAATTTCAAACACAATACCAACAATCTTTGAAAGCTTGATACGAGCATAGCAAAGTTTTATTCTTGTGCTTGCCAAAAGGCTGGATGCACCATAGAAAACAAGCACAAGAACTGGTATATTTGTGATCCCTACACAAAGACTAGAAGCTAGAGAATAGAAGAGAGAGAATGAGAGATAGTTTGCTGTTGCTGTTGAAGAAATCGACCTAGAACCAATGTAAAAACCCTCAATATATAGGAGAATGGGGGTGCATATCCCAATAATAGCTTCCCTCATGCAATGTGCATTAGATGAGAGAGTGGAGTGAGATAACCATGCGCTCATGTGTAAATGTTGAGATGATAGTGATATCTCATGTGAATACACGTGTTAACTAAAGACCACTGAGGAAGAAGGGAGGAAATAAGAGGAAGGATCCATGCACAATGCTAAAGAGGAGATACACATGGGTAGAAGGAGTTACGTGGGAAAATATGGAGTGAAGTAGGAAGGATAAGGAGTTAAGTGGGAGAAGGGAAAATAGCTCTTCAGTTAACTCAACTTGCCAACTATTCATACCAACTAAGTGACAACCCATCTCAATTAGAAAGATGTGCTACATGTCCTCAAGCAAAGCGCCTAGTATCCTCATGCATGTATACGCCATGTGTTACACTCTGGCACTACCAAATGTCGAAATTTGGACTCGCCACATGTCACCCTGCATGGCAACCACACTTGCTAATAATAGCCCTACTAAAAATAGACGTGCTAAAAATAACAGTCCGGTCGAAAAATATGAAAAGACCAAATATGTCTGAGACTGCTAGGACAACCATGCCAATTATAGTACGCCTAAAAATATAAACTCCTTGCGTGTCCATGATAGCATACTCATCGGATCGATTTTCAGTGGGGAATCTGAATATGTGATCAAAATCGACATGCAACCACTGCTAAAAATAGACATGTCTCGCATGTCAATGAAATTAGGCTCATTGGATTGAATTTTCTGCAAGGAACCTTGATATGTACTTGGAATCGTCATTTGAACCCTGGATCTCCAACTGCTATAAATAATAAGTTGCTTGCATGTTGTTCGGAAAAGACTCTTTGGAATCGTGAGCTCGCAAGGACTCTGAATATGTGATCAAAACTGCCATGCATACCTTCTATCTCTGTCTCCTAAAAAGTAGGGAATATGCTAAAAATAGACATCTCTCTATCCAGGAAGACCTGTGCAAACTCCTGTCTCTGAAGCAAGGAACACTACTAAACCAATTCTATACCTGAACTCATACGAGAACCAACCCTAGCTCATGCTAAGCTATCTCTGGGAAAAATATCTGAATGCCAGCCAAATAAGACATGCTGGCTCTTTAACCCTGAGGATTTGCAAGTGAGAAAATTCAGGGGTTAACACGTCCTCCTAGAGTTGATTTGTCTGCTAGATTGGGGATGTTAGTCCCGGGGTTTGGAATAAAAGCTCCATAAGAGCCTTGAGGAAGTTGATCAACTCAGCAGGGGGGAGTGGAGAAGAAATTCAAGGCCTCACTAATTTGATATCTGATTGTCCTAGACCTATGCCTACAGCTTGTTGCCACAAATGGACAAGATAATTGGTAAGAAAGAGGTGATCCTCCCGATGGGTGTTGGCAAGGGAGGTCCACATAGGGACTGCAACCTATGTCTAGAAAATCCCCCCATGAAAAGAGCAAGATATCTCTATTCTAAGGAACAAAAGATTATGGAAAGGGAGCCACTTGAGTCACGGTAAAGGAAACCAAAACCTCTCTCTATCCTCATAATAAATAGGTTAGTTGAAGACAAGGTGCTTCTTCGACTTGATCTCATGAAGGTGGAAAAGATGGCAAGTCCGATCAAGGTTAGGAATGTGGTGATCCGTCTCAACCCAAAGCTAATGAGAGCCAACTTGAAACAGTCCAAGGGGGGTCCTGAGGCCGTGCATCTAGTGTTTGCACGTATACATAGATTGGACAATAATATCGTCTCTCAATTGTGTGAAGTGCTAGGAATAAAAATCCATCTAGGGGTTGCATTCTCAGTGCTCCACTAGCATCTCCTTGGGGGGCATTGCACCACCCAAGCCATACTTTTTGAGTTGTGGTGATCCCCTAGACACTTTTGCCAAATACTTATGTGACTTACTATTTAAAGTGGATTTAAGTCGAGAGGAAATAAAGAAAGCATAAGGACCACAAAAAAAGAGGATTAGATTCGACGAGGAGATGATCGAACAAGATTATGCAAAAAAGCATAAGCGATTAATTTATGAAGAAAATCAAGATATGCAGAAGAAATCAAGGATGAGTTCAATTCGAAATTATGGTATCAATATTGACACAACCATCAGTGAGACAAATAAATTATAGACTTCATTAGAAAAGATTGATTGTCTATCTAATTTTTGAGCGTAATGTTGAGGTATAAAGTATGAAGCAGATATTAGCCCCAAGTGTACTTTGTCATGTAGTCTATTCTATCTTCCGGTGACTTATACATGTGGTCAATGGTTATTGTGTGTTCAGGATGTAATTACCTTATGGGTCATGAATTAAGTCACAATGTCATCATTGAGAAGGCCTGATTAGGAAGTCTTCACTATTAAGTCGCCTTTTGTTAAATGAGTGGTTTTTGTTCAATAAATAGAGTATATCTACACATGTCAAATACCTTAAGGCAATCGCTTACACAAACATATCAAAGATCGATACACCTGTGTATTACGTGGTTAAAACCGTAGAAGAGGAAAATAATCCACGAGTGCATCCAATGCAACCACTTGAGGCAATATATTAATGCAAAAGGAAAAAAAAATACATATGAATTTCTCACAATCGATCACCAACAAATGACCCTCAATGCTTTTTAAATAGAGATCATGGACCAATTGGGTGTTAAACCCCGGATCAATATAGCCGTTAGTATCAAGGAGAAGATGAACCATTGGATCACTTTATGTGTAGAACATAATTGTGATGTTGGATTATATAATTACAATACATACTAAAGAAACATACTCTACCAAAAGACACATTAGACCAAGTTGATCTGCACTAACTCCTAAGTGTCTAAATATCCTAACACCCCCCTTTAAGATCAACTTGGGATAAGATTGAAGGATTTACTAAGGTGACACAATAGGAGAAGGAAGGAGGCATTAGAGCCTACCCCCTTTAATGACAACTTCCTGAACTCCTAACATAGATCAAAGTTTGGAAAACTTTGTTTTTGTAAGATACTTGATGATCTATAGGGCAATGGTGCACTTCAAGAACACGATCCTGAAGAAGATTTCTGATGAAGTACATGTGTAGCTCCATGTGTTTGCAATGCTGATGTTGAATTGGATCTTTGATGAGTTCAATGGTACTTTGATTATCACACTAGAGTGTGGTTGGCTGCTGCTGCTGGAATCCAAACTCTAAAAGGATCTGTTGAATCCATAAGGCTTCTTGACTTGCACTAATTGTTGCTTGATACTCTACTTTTGCTGAAGAAAGAGCAAAGGCACATTGCTTCTTACAAGCCCAGGTGATAGGTCTGAAACCAAGACTAAAAACATAACTTGTAGTAGACTTCCGATCATCAAGGTCACTAGCTCAATCAGAATCAGTAAAACCAACCAATAAAGAAGTCCCCCCTAAACTGTAATGTATCTCAAACTAGACTGTACCTCGGATATTATGAAGTTTCCTTTTTGCTTCTTTCTAATGGATTTCATGGGGTGTTTGCATATACTGGTCAACAAGATCAACAACAAAGGAATATCGGGATGAGTATGAGTCAAATTCAAAAGGATACCAACTAATTGACGGTACAAAGTGGCATCTACTTCAGGTGTAGTACATGTGGCAACAAGTTTGGCTCCAGACTGGAAGGGAGATGGGGCTAGTTTACAATATTCCATGTGAAAGCAGTGAAGAAGATCACATGTATACTTAGATTGGGAAAGGGGAATTCCTTCCTTGGTTTGCAAGATTTGAAGGCCAAGAAAATAATGCAAATGTCCCAAGTCTGTCATTTTGAATTTTTTTCTTAAGGATGGATTTCACATGGGTTAATAGTTTGTGATCACTACCAGTAAGTATACGGTCTTCAACATAAAGAAAAAGTATTATGAGATGGTTACCTATTTTCTTGGTATAGACATTGGGGTCAGAACGACATCTAGGAAATTCAATGTCAAGAAGAAAGCTATCTATTTTAGCATACCAAGCCCAAAGAGCTTCCTTAAGGCCATAAAGAGATTTCTTAAGGTTGCAAACAAAGTTGAAGTCATTCTAAATATAGCCAGGAGGTTGTTCCATGTAAATTTCTTCTTGCAAATCCCCATGCAAGAAGACATATTTAACATCCATCTAGTAGACCTCCTATTACATGAAGCTGCAAGGCTTAGAGCAAGGTGAATGTAATTCATTTTGACTTTGGGGGCAAAGGTTTCATTATAGTCATTCCCTTTTACTTGAGAAAATCCTTTGGCAACTAATTGCGCCTTATGTCTTTCAACACTTCCATCTGATGCATACTTAGTTCTATACACCCATTTGCATCTGATAATTTTTCTTCCTTCCGGAAGAGGGACAAGATGCCAAGTATCTTTCGCCATTAAGGAGCAATATTCTTCATTCATTGTTGCGTCCCAATCTGGATGGCTAGAAGCTTTTGCAAATGTTTCTGGATCATGAGTCTTCGAAACTTGAGCCAAAAGAGAGGAGGCTTGCTGAAACTATGAACATGTAAGACACCGGTTTGAACGATCATCGACAAGATCACCAACTGCTTCTCGTGTTGTATAGACCCATTGAAGAAGCTGTGGTGCTAGTGCAGGTTCATGTTCAACGAACTCAATTGGAGGAAATTGAGCAGGCGGAGGTGGATTTTCATTCTCACTTTCATCAACTGAAGAAGAAACCAGAATAAGAGCACTAGTAGAAAAGTTGGGAATAGAAGATGGCACAGATGTCGAATAAGGCTTGCAAGCTGAGAGACCTTAATCAAACTTAACATCCCTCCTAATAAAATTTTCATCGAAATGAGGTTAAAAAGACTAACCTTTTGCATCTTTAGAATATCCAACAAAAATGCACTTCTCACTCTTAGGTTGTAATGCTTTCCTTTTCTCATCAGGAATGTGAGCCCATGCTTCACTACCAAACAGAGGAAAGTGGCTTACATCAGGTTTAATTTTACTCCATGCTTTTTATGGTGTTATATTTTTTAAAGCCTTTGTGGGATTGCGATTAACTATGTAATTGACACAGTTAATGGATTCCACCCAAAAATGAGGACTTAATCCTTTAGATTGGATCATACATTTTGGCATTTCTTTTCATGTGCGATTCTTTCTCACAACAACACCATTTTGCTATGGTGTATATGGAACAATATGTTGCATTTGAATGCCCTGTGCAGTGCAGTAAGTGGTAAATTTGTTGTTAACATATTCACCTCCATTATTTGTTCTTAACTTCGGAAGTTGATGTCCACAATGTTTTTCTACAAGGGCCTTGTAGGCCAAAAACATGTCAAAAACTTCAACGTCTAGAGAAGTCATCAATGAAAGTTATAAGTACTTGAACCTAGAGAAAGAAGCAGAAGGAAGTGGACCACACAAAACACCATGAACAAGCTGCAAGGGGGCTCAAAACTGTTTCGATGATGTTTGCCAAGAACACTGCTTGAGCAAACACCATCTTTGCAAGAAACGAGAGGAAGTTCGTTCACTATATTTTGATTACATAGTTGTTGCAATGAGTGATAGCTTAGATGACCAAATGGTTCATGCCAAAGTTTGCTCTAGTCATTGCTATGAGCAATAAAAATTGATGGAAGAGATGATGATCCAAATTTTTCAAATTTGTACAACCTGGTAATATCATCGACAATTACAGTTGTTAAGACATGTTTAGTGTAATGTTCCCAAGCAAGATTGCTAGGAACTTAGACTGATTTTCTGAACTGTTTGTGTTTTGTTTGAGTGTTTTTGCAGGTTTTACTTCTCATAATTGCGCTGGGTGGAGTTGATTGAGATTTATAACAGATGCATCATAAATGTAGCGCAACAATACATGGATATAACAAGATACAAGACATATAACACAAGAGAATGCTCAATAACTTCAGATCTGACATTTATTTAGATAATAAGCTGACCTCCATACATGGGATCCACAAATCTGGAACAAAATAGATAAGATAAGGAAGCTGAGGTTGAATATGCCTCCAAGATACAAAATAAGTGAAGATGAAACCCTCTAGGTCCTCCAGTAGCCACATGCAAAGCTGAACAAGATCAATTTCTTTCCCTTCTAAACTCTTGCACCCAGATCTGGCTGAGTTGCACACTTCCTGGTTGGGAAACCCTCTAGGAATTTCAGCCTCCTCTTCTTTTGCCGCCAAACCACTGAAATCAACTATAGATCTATAGATCTGATGATAGTGAACAACTGTGATGAATCTCTCAGCTGTTAGGAGTGATCTCACCCTCCAAATCACTAGATCCACTATTGGCAGTGCGCCCTCCTTCAGGAAATTCGTCCAATGGTCACAATAAATCAATATGCAGAGAAACCCCTCCAAGAATAGGTGAGAAAGGGCACTCTAGGCCTGGGAAATCCTCTAGGAGAGAGATTATCGTCAAATCTTCCTTCTTCTACCCAAATCGAATTGATCTAGCTTCAACAGTGCACTACACCTGTAGAAAGCCTATTGATCTACGCCCTGCCTCTTCCTTGTCACTGTAGAAACTACCTGTAGCTGAATAGATTGGTGAGGGAGGAATCTTTCACCTCCTTGGCCAAGCTTGGATGAGGAACAGAGGGATCTTTCACCTCCTTGGCGAAGCTTGGACTAGGAACAGAGGGATCTTTCACCTCCTTGCTGGTCTCTAGGGTTTGTTTACTCAAAACCCTCAAAATGTAAGCTGCATAGCTCAAGAAGAAAATAGAGAAAATGACATGAATAATGAGAGAGGCGCCCTCCTCTTTCTTTTATACCTCTAGGGTTTGTTTACTCAAAACCCTCAAAATGTAAGCTGCATAGCTCAAGAAGAAAATAGAGAAAATGACATGAATAATGAGAGAGGCGCCCTCCTCTTTCTTTTATACCTCCGTCTTTTAATTTCCAGTTGAGTTGCTTTATTGTCTTTTCTAAGGTTATTACTTTATTTTCTCCTTAAGTCGAATAACCCTTTTTCTGCTTTATCAAAGTCACTTCAATAATATAACATTAGTTTCTCAGTGACACTTTAGAACCTCCTAACCCCCTTTCACCCATGGGACTATAGTCTAGAGGGGTGACTAGACTACTAAGTCCTTAATGTTCTTTTCAAGGAGAGGGTAACATTACACTTAGGATCTTTTAAATCTTTGATTACAACTTCTTGAGGTGAAAATTCAATTGTTTTACTTTCTCCTGAATGAGTGATTTGATACATTGATAGAAGGTTGCAAGAAAGACTTGAAACACATAAGACATCATTAAAATGGTCATCATCTAGCCGAACTGTTCCAAATTCTACAACACTAAAAGATCTATCATCACCAACAAATATTTGTTTGGTGTTACATTCATTAAGAGCATAACATATGGCTTTATTCTTAGCCATATGATAAGATGTTCCAGAATCAATAAGCCTCTCATTAGAAGAAGAAGATGTTGCATTGAAGGAAAAACTAGAGGTAGAAAGTGCATGTCCATGAGAAGAAGAGTTAGAAGAAGAAGAATCAAGATTGATGTTGTTCTTCTTCATTGCTACTTCGAAGGTTTCCATGTTCTTGAAATATTTAGACTCCAAATGATCGTCTCTCCCACAAAAATTACAATGTCTCTCAGTTTTCTTGCCTTTTGATTTAGTTCCTTTATCACCGTGGGTAGTAGGAGTTGGCTGAGAGGGCTTGAGACCCTTGTTTTGTTTGTTGTTGCGAGGATGTTTCTTCTTCATATTCTTTGCTTTATCCTTCTGTTGTGCCACTAAGGCTTTGTTAGGTGTACTTGTGGTGCTGATCACTCCAAGATGCAAGAGCATATGTTGCTCTCTAATGCGAGAATCATAAAAAGCTTTTGAAGAGGGCAATTTGTAAATAGCTCCTTGATTAATAAGAGCTTCTATAGTGGAGTGAAAAGTAGATACAGAAACATAATAGGTAGTGCCAAGCTTGGCAAGAATAACATATATAAGTTGGCCATTTGTCTTGATTATTTTACATTATGCAAGTAAAAGTCTATGTGTTTTAAACTAGATATAAAATCTTCAATGCAATAGATATCACTAGGATTTAAAGCAATCAATTGATTTTCAAGCTCGTGGGCTCGAATCTCATTGTGTTTACCAAATAAGGTTTCCAGCTTTTGCCATGTTGCATCTAAGGTCTTATTTCCTTGAAGGTGAAATTGAATATCACTAGAGATGGACATTCCGGTTAATCCACGTGCTTTCTCATTTTTATTATCCCATTTGGCTCTCTTTAATGCATTAAGAGGGGCAATTTCTGTTCCCAAGTTAACCCGCTAAAGACCCCTACTTCGTAGTATATCATCCATATGAGATTTCCATGAGAAGTAGTTTGAACTAGTAATCAATGGATCACTTGTACTAGTCATAGTGTAATATGTAGGTAAGATGGCTTCAAAAGCATAAACTGTCTATCTAGATGGAAAAATCTTGAAAAAATAGGCGGTTTGGAAAAAAAGGCATTGAAAACGGATTCTAGATGTCAAAGTTATGCCCTTTTGAAGAAAGGCATAAAAATTAACCAAGATGCCATGTGGAAAGTGGAGGTTGATCAACATGGTGATGGGTGCACAATGAGGTTGTTGAGTAAAAAAGAAATTTCCCCTCTCTAACTTTCCCTATAAGCTCACTCACTTTTACAAATAATATACTTTTGTAATGTAAGTGACCCACTTTTATAAAATAAGTGAAGTTACTTTATCACTTTTAGAATGAAGTTACTTTATAATTCAAAGTTACATGCAAAAAGTAACTTAAAAAGAACAATAAAGTTACTTTATGAGTAATTTCACTTTTATAATTTAAGTGAAATGCACTTTATAATAAAGTTATGTTATAACTTAAAGTTGTATGAACTTTTTCAAAAAGTAACTTAATGAAAAGAAAGACTTGAACTCAAAACCTTTAATTTAATAAAGTAACTTTTAACCAAGTGAGCTAATGTAAACTATATATGATAAAACAGAGAAGTTTTTTTTTCCAATAACTCTTTGCCTTGAAGTGCATGCTTACCCTGAAAACCCTTGTTTTTCCCTGCAAAAAAACTTTAGCACAACTGCACACAAAAAACAATGAACTTTTTAAAAAAACAAATCCGAAACTTTATAAGCTTGCGGTTAGATCTCGGTTAGTCTACCTAGGAAATGCAGGTTTTGTCTCTATTTTTGATTTGTTGAGATCATACAAGGCACACAACAAAAAGAATACACAGACCTGAAAGGGTGCAAACTGGAAATATAAACAAAAAAACTGAAATGAAATATTAAAACAGAATGAAGAGGTTTCTAAAAACTGAAATGAAACTGTATACCTCCGGATCTGATAAAAATGGTTGTATCTTAGGCAAACAGAAACCTTTTTGGTTGAAATTAAAAAGGGCTTCCAATTGAAAACAATGCTCTGGACGCACTGCAATGGTTCTTTTGGTGCATAAATGCTTAGAAAAAATAGAATCCAGAAGTCCTTTGATGCATGTAGCGACATAGGTTTGGGATCTCGATCAACAATAGGAGTGGGTCTTCATAGGGGCTGTGATACCATGCTCGATAACCGGTGTATATCCACATAGGTCATACACCTTAAGGCAACCACTTACCCAAATAGATCAAAGATATTACGTACACTAATGTATTATGTGGTTAAAACCCTCAAAGAGGGAAATGGTCCACAACTGCAGCCAATGCGGTGACTTGAGGCTATATATTAGTGCAAAAGGAAAAAAAATTACATATGAGTTTTTCACAATCTATTATCAATGAATGACCCTCCATTCTCTCTAAATAGAGATCATGGACCAATCGGGTGTTAAGCATGGATCAATATAGCCATTATTATTGAGGAGAAGATGAGCCATCGGATCACTTTATGTCTATAACATCATCATGACTGTCGGAAAAGACACATTAGACCAATTTGATCTTAACTAACTCCTAAGTGTCTAAATGTCCTAACAGTTTTCTCCAGACTGTTATATTCGTAGGACCTCATGTTCAAACTGAATTGTCATTACCAATGAAGGCATTATTGTGCCTGTGCTGCATACTGCCATATTTGTCGATCATGTTCATAAACTGTTGTGTTGAATAAGAGAATAATGCTTTTCTGTGTGTTCTCATGACTACTGTTGTTTCTGTTCTCCTATTTAAGTTGTCCACAAAAATATTGTTTTTTATTTAATCTATTGCATTGTCATTATGCTAAACTCGTACCTGTGGGTGAATCCATGTTAAACATTGGGTTCTATCATCTATGAAGTCTTACTACATTAAGTCATATCTTAAACAGATAATTCTGAGATGTAACTGATTGATCTACCAAAGCGATGAATGACAGTGATAGGTCTTAGAACATCTTCAGCATTACATAATGGATTATATTGGAAGAATCCATAAGATGCTCTACATAATAGATTCTTCCAATATAATCCATTATATAATGCTGAAGATGCTCTAAGACCTATCACTGCCATTCATCACTTTGGTGGATCGGTCAGTTACCTCTCAGAATTCTGTTTAAGATAGGACTTAATGTACTTAGACTTGTATGAACAATTGGGATGTTGTTTTCTTTCTGAGCATTGTTTCCTTGAGATAGCAAAGTGGTTTTGATCGTGAAAGTTTTATTGGTGGAGGAATTATGCAGGCGACCAGATGAGGCTTTACTGCCAATCAACAGCTTTCAGAAGGATCTGTCAGATTTGAATCCATTGGTGCGTGCATGGGCTCTTCGTGCAATATCTGGAATCCGTGTTCATGTTGTGGCACCACTGGTTTTAATGGCTGTTAATAAATGTGCTAGAGATCCTTCTCCTTATGTGAGAAGGTGTGCTGCAAATGCTATTCCAAAGCTTTATGATTTGGAATGGGAGGAACACGATACTGCCCTGCAAGAGGTGCATTATATTGCTTGTTTTCTTGTTTTGTGTTATTTGATTCCTTTGTTCTTTTCTTGATTATTGCTTGGATTGTATGCAGCTCATTGGACTCTTGCTAAATGACAATTGCGCAGGAGTGATAGGAGCTGCAGCAGCTGCATATAATGCTGTCTGTCCTGATAATTTGACTTTGATTGCGTCAAACTTTAAAAAGTTATGTCAGACACTTCCAGATGTTGAAGAGTGGGGCCAGATTATTTTGATTGAGATTTTATTGCGTTATGCTGTTGCAAGACATGGAATCTCAAAAATGTCTGCTGCATTCAATTCAGGTTATACAAAGAGACTAAACATTGAAACAGAAAATTCTGGTAGTTCATCAGAAGGTTTTATGAACCATGGAGTTGGCAGAAGCAGTGCCTCCAAGGAAGAGGAAGGTTACAAAATGGAAGGAAAAGGCCCGGTTTCTAGCTACTCGAGAAATGATCAACAAAAGAAGTTATCAAGGACGACCTCTTTGAGCAGTGATTCATCAGAGTCAAATGATGCTATTCCTACTATCGAGCTTCATAGTGATATGAAACTTCTATTGCAATGCACATCACCTTTGTTATGGAGTCAAAACAGTGGGGTTGTTGTTGCTGCTGCCGGTGTCCATTGGCTTATGGCTCCAGTTAAGGATGTGAGAAGAATTGTGAAGCCGCTTTTGTTCCTTCTTAGGTCTTCTTATGATTCACAGTATGTGGTAAGAAGAGTGTCATCATGCATAAAGTGTTTTGATTAGCACAGTACCGCCTATCATAGATACATGGTAAGAATAGAGTATTAGCATACACAAGGTATTTCTTTAGCTGTAGAAAGACATAAGATGGGTATTGCCACGATAATTCTGTTATGGGGATTCTATCTTCATAAAATGATAGTATCCATTAGGCTTGTTGAGAAAGGTATGCGCTTAGTACAAATAGGGGTGTAATCACACTATATATTTGTCTGGAAACATGTGGAAAGCTGCAAGTGGTACACATGGTCTATTTTAAAACATTTGATGCTTATAAAATATTCTACTTTCAAAACATAATCAAGCCAGAAAAGGAAAAAGAGTGCTGTGTAGAGAGTAATGATGGGGGGTTAAGGTGGGCATGTCCATAGATTGCTTTGGATTTACTCTGCATGTTTTGCATTAACTTGCTCTACATTTGTACTGGTTTTACAGCTCAATTTGCGTCCTTTGGGTCTCATAGAGCTCTTTAACTTTTATTAGAATGATGGAAAATCATCTTGTTACTGACAACCTTATGATACCCAAGCTGGAATCGGACGAGCAGAATGGCATCATTGAGGAAGTGAGCTAGGAAATATCATGAGGTAAGCCTCTAGAGCTTGATCTGTGTTAGACCACTCTGCTATTGTGTAGGTAGTGATTCATATTGGAAACCATACTTCGATTGTTTATTTTGTTGGTACTTGGTAGAATCCCCCCTAGAAGTTGTGCTCAGGCAATGGGCCCATGGAAATTAGGAAGCTCATGATTGGATGTATAAGAATACCTGAACCCTATCAAACGGTCTTTTCTCCTTTATTTGTAAGGCTGCCTCATCTGTCAATCAGATCCTTCTCCATGGGCCTTGGTTTTGTAGGAACAGTCTGGTGGTTTGCCAATGCTGGGAACACGACTTCTAAGTTTTCAGTTGATTGTGCTGTCGCCTTGAATGCCCAGTTTGGGTTTAGTTCCTTAAGATGCCAATGTAATTGTGGAATTTTCTTCCACAACATATTCTCAGGACGAGCAAGTTTATTTGCTTAGAGGTTGTTAGATCATACTGTGCCAGGCTGTGGGTCGGAGCCAATTTTAAAGCAATTTTAATGTGGTGAACTCCTGTTTACATAATCAAGCCTGAAAGGAAAAATAATGCTGTGTAGAGAGTAATGATGGGGGGTTAAGGTGGGCATGTCCATAGATTGGTTTGGATTTACTCTGCATGTTTTGCATTAACTTTCTCTACATTTGTACTGGTTTTACAGCTCAATTTGCATCCTTTGGGTCTCATTGAGCTCTTTAAGTTGTATTAGTATGATGGAAAATCATCTTGTTACTGACAACCTTATGATACCCGATCTGGAATCGGTCGAGCAGAATGGTGTCATTGAGGAAGTGAGCTAGGAAATATCACGAGGTAAGCCTCTAGAGCTTGATCTGTGTTAGACTGCTCTGCTATTGTGTAGGTTATGCTTCATATTGGAAACCATACTTCGATTGTTTATTTTGTCGGTACTTGGTAGAATCCCCCCAAGAAATTGTGCTCAGGCAATGGGCCCATGTAAATTAGGAAGTTCATGATTGGATAATTAAGAATACCTGAACCCTATCAAACGGTCTTTTCTCCTTTATTTGTAAGGCTGCCTCATCTGTCGACCAGATCCTTCTCCACGGCCCTTGGTTTTGTAGGAACAGTCTGGTGGTTTGCCAATGCTGGGAACATGACTTTTAAGTTTTCAGTTGATTGTGCTGTCCCCTTGGAATGCCCAGTTTCGGTTTAGATCCTTAAGATGCCAATGTAATTGTGGAATTTTCTTCCACAACTTATTCTCAGGATGAGCAAGTTTATTTGCTTAGAGGTTGTTAGATCGTACTGTCCCAGGCTGTGGGTCGGAGCCAATTTTAAAGCAATTTTAATGTAGTGAACTCCTGTTTCAACTTTCAAACAGTGTTACATGGGTACACACACCTAACCCCTGTGTATGCATTTTCTGTTTGGACTCTGTACTAGGGACATCAGGTATGGCAGGGTATGCTGGCAGGTACATCCTAGTCCCAGAAATCTGTGTCCCCTGCAATCAGGTACACAAATATGATGTACCCTCAAGGCACATGCTGAAATACATGACTGTGGCATGATTTTTTGAGGAAAAAAAACTAGAAACCTAATTTCTATTTTCCTATCCTTTTCTATTGTGTCCCACCAAGTTCCAACCTTCCTACAGTTTATAAACACTATTCAAACCCCAAAATAAATCACAATGATCATTTGCAAGTGTGATTGTTCGTACTGAGCAGTGGTTTAGTATCTGAAATATCACAACGGCAGTGGACTTACAGTGTGTTTTCATTGGACTTGACACTGAACGTGTTGGAGAGGCATTCTTGTGGCCAAAGTTTTGTCACAGCAGTGGATTTTTTGCAATTTCCCACAAGAATTGTGCATGCAAACCTGTAACAAAAGCATTCTTTTGCTGATTTTACACACAAATCTACCTACAAGTTACTGGAGAGGTGATTTTTTTTCCAAGGAAAACCTCACGGAATCCCCCCTCTTCCCTAGAATATCCAGATGGAGGGTGGCTCAATTGCCAGCTACAATAGCAGCTGGTAACCCCAAGGGACTTGACCGGATTTGAATGTGTGACCTAAGGCCTCCCCGTTGGCAACATGTCTTGGGTGGATGGTTCAACCAATTGAGGCTCCTGGAGTGGCGATTTCTCAAGCTTGGACACCTATTTCATTCATTATAGTTGAGAAATCCAAATCTGCGATATCTAATGACTTCTTTTACAGTTTACTTCCTAAATTTTGGTTATGACATGAGAAAAAATGATTCTGATTATTAGATATCGAAATGTGCAAATTGCTTATGTGATTTTATGGCGTTTATGGTTTTCAGTGTTTATTGTAATGATTATTTCAAAATGTTTAAAACTTCAAACATTAGTATTATTTTATATATCTGGGGCAGGGTCCCCTATGTCCTACTGCCTGACGTACTCTGAAATTTGGGAGGTGTATCCAGACTTATTGGTAAAACATTCCTATGGATCCATGGCGCCACATAGTTTCAAATGACTTGATAGGTCACACCATTTAAAATATTGCTGATTCTTCAAGAGTAAGATTCCTAGGGCTGAGCCCCACCCACCTCCACCACTGTAACCCATGGCTAATGCACATGACTAGAACTAAAGAATTGACAGAAAGGAGGATTTTGTCAATGAATGGAGAGCTGTGGAAATGGGAGTTCCAAACTAATGGAGGGCACTGATACATAGGTTATGTGAGCAGGTAGAGGCAAAAATCAGAACTGAAGACAACTTGTCAAAGAGTTTCAGCTGTGATATAGGGGTGAAGCAAGGCTGCCCTCTCTCCCCCACACTATTTCGGCTATACATTGACAAGCTAGAAGAATGGATAAACAGGAAGGAGTGAGGAGGTAAACATGGAAGGGAGTGAGGAGGTAAACATGGAAGGGATACTAATGAAAATTGTGCTATATGGCGATGATGTAATCTTGACTGGTAGAACACTACACAATTCGCAGGACCATTTACATACATTGGAAAAGTTTTGTATGGAGGTGGAGATGATGGGCAAGACTAAGGTGGTTGTATTACCGCTCAAAAATAAATCAAAACAAACAGAAATCAACTGCAGAGATGAATCACTTAAGATCACCCAAAACTGTATACACCTAGGCCTAGAACATAGTGAAATTAAGTTGGGACACATGCACAAGGAATATGCTTCAGGGAGGATGGAAATAATTCTTCTTACTTCAGAATAGATGCAAGGCAGTGGAGATTTGGAATTGGTGCATTGTGTTCTCCCTCTTCGAGCACACATAACTGTTTTTCTTTCATACGAGTGTGAGGAATGGGGGCCACATATTCTTAGAAATAACAAGGTTGAGAGGGGGCAAAAACACTCGAAAACAAACTTTCTTACAGTAAAGATAAACACCCCATATGACATACTTTTACTAGAAAGGCTTATACCCATTAAAGCTTGAGGGGGTAAGAAGAATGCTTTTTTACATGCAAAGAATCCCAATTTTGCCTACTCCAGGACAATGACCTACAATTTAGTGGTCTTATAGATGGTGCTAATTTCTAGCAATCCAACATAAACAAGCATACACACTGTCAGTTCTATCCTACCTGGCTCTTGGCTGAATCTCTTCTAGCTCAAGGAATTAACTCTAACCACTCTTCTAATGCTTACTTTAACTATTTACTTTTGTCTCTTCATCTTCCAGCTTTTTGTGTACCTACCAGTTTCTTTAGCTTCCTTTTCGTCTCTTCAAATTCTGGTTTGATTGTTTATCTTTCTCCATCTCTCATGCATCGGTCCAACTTTCTTCGTTGTTGTTTCTTTCTGCATCAATTCGTGTGCTTAGTGTTGCATTGTTTTGTGTGCACTATTTACATGCTTCTTGATCTACCTCTGTGCTTGCTCCTTTTGACTCATCTCGAAATGCTCTTCTTTCCTCGTCTCCTCAACTTTCGTTGTGCTCATTTTTGGCACACTTTCTTCAAAATTGCGTGTTGACTTTGCACTCATCAAATTGTGCATTCCTCCAGACTGCTTCTATGCATATATGTTTTGTCATGTCTTGATCTCATTTTTTCTTCTTGACTTGACTTAACTTCTCCTGTGCCCTTCTTGTGCTCATACTTAAGCTTATTGTGGATGCTCCTGCATCAACTTCTCTGTACAAGAAAAGATAATTTGCTAATGTCCAATAAGTGATCACAAAAGTAGGTCAAAGGGACTAAAAGGTACATCCAATGTAAATACAATGTGGGAATGCGAAATAAACTCCTATAGCAATGCTGAAAGAAAGAAGCTAAAGGAGGTAAAAGAGAACTAAGTATCTATCCAAGTGCTATAAACTAGTAGTCCAACAAAAATATAAGATAATGTAGATGTAAGAAAATCTTGGTGTGTCCTTGTGCTAAATTTGCATCATCTATTCGACTCTTCTCCTTGCACAAGTTTTCATACTCTACTTTAGAAATCCATGTGCTGTCTTTGTTCGACTTGTCCTTCTGCTTCACCTAGTATTGATTGTACTTAGCATTCCTTGTTCAAAATATCTTTCTTCTAGAACTTTGTCTATCTCTTCTAGTTTCTTTGAAATCTGCGTTCTCCAATCCATCTTAACATTCTCTTCTACTTTCTCTGCGAGGGTTACTCCTTATACAAATACAAGGCTGTTATGTTGAAAATGGACAAAATGTCAAACTGTTCTGACATCTATACCTCATATGCATTATTGTCAAACTTCCTATGGATCTTGCATTGTTCGATCTTTCTTAGGTTTAGATTGTTAATGTCCAATAAAAGATAATTTGTTAATGACCAATAAGTGACCACAAAAATCAATCAAAGGGACTAAAAGGTACATCCAATGTAAATACAATGTGGGAGTGCGAAAGCAACTCCTATAACAATGCTGAAAGAGAGAAGCTAAAGGAGGTAAAAGAGAACTTAGTATCTATCCAAGTGCTATAAACTAGTAGTCCAACAAAAATATAAGGTAATGTAGATGTAAGAAAATCTTGGTCTGGCCTTGTGCTAACTTTGCATCATCTATTCGATTCTTCCCCTTGCACAAGTTTTCATACTCTACTTTAGAAATCCATGTGATGTTTTTGTTCGACTTGTCCTTCCACTTCACTTAGTATTGCTTGTACTTAGCAATCCTTGTTTGAAATGTCTTTTCTTCTAGAACTTTGTCTATCCCTTCTATTTTCTTTGACATCTGTGTTCTCCAATCCATCTTAACATTCTCTTCTACTTTCTCTGCGAGGGTTACTCCTTATACAAATACAAGGCTGAGATGTTGAAAATGGACAAAATGTCAAACTGTTCTTGTTATCACAGGATTTGTATTTGTGCAAAGCCCTCCACAAGATCCCAAAATCTTGTGTAACTATGGAAGAGTCTACCACTGTCACCTAAGTAGATTCTTCCCTCGTTTTAGTGATGGAAGAGGTCCACCACAAGGGAGGCTTCTTGGGTGACCTCAAGGGATCAAATAACAAGAATTAGCCAAGCCTATCGCCCCCTGTTAGTTAGGTCTAGGTCTAGGAGAGGGATAAAGGGTAACGAGATAATTGTTGTACATGTACAATACAATAAACAACTTGCAGTATAATATAGACAATTATCAAGTTATAGCATGCAATAATGACCTCTTTGGACGCTAGACAAGTAAAATTGCTATGGCTGTTGCAAATTGTAGCGGTAAACAATTATATGACAACAATAAATAGATCGCAACAGCAGCAAGAAATAGTGCTCAGAAATATAGCAATTGAGCATGAAAAGTAAGCATCAAACAAGTAGATTATTATCCAATTGCTAAGAGTAAATTCTGAACAAGTTAAGCCACTTATAAATAGGTGTATGCAGCAATTTAATGTAGTTTTCAGTGGCTGTAGCAAACTTTTATAACAGCAGCAATAAATATTGAAAGTTTGCTAGGTTAGGGTTAGAAATGTTAGTAGGATGTTTGAGAGAGTGAGAAAATTGATTTTAACAACTACTTTCACCACAAGAACACTCTTAGATCAGTGCCGTTGTCTTCTAGGGCTTATGGAGTCTCAAATGCATTAACTTGAAGATTGATCTAGGTGAAACAAAAGAGGTAGAGTCTAAAGTTTAAACCCTAAGGTGCAAGCACGTTTGGGCCTTAGGATTTAGACTGAGGAAGAAGGTACCTAGGGTACTAACACGTTTGGGCCCTAGCTGCCATTTTTCCCTTCTTCTAGCTTCACTTAGGTCAAGGATCAAAGTCTAGGGTTAAAACCCTAAAGTGCAAGCACTTTTGGGCCTTAGGCTTTTAACCCTAGCAAGGATGCTTCACAAACTTGGACAAATATAACTTTGTGAGGAAGAGAAGCACATATGTCTTCCTCTTAGGGTTTCAATAAAACAAGAATACTTGCAACAAGATAGCAATTTAACCATTAACATTAGCAAGACAAGATAAAATTGCAGAAAGTTACTTATTTCATCCAAGTACCAAGAGCATTCAAACCCTAATTGCAGAAATTATCCATTCAAATAAGCAAGACATCCACTAAGAAACTCCTCCAAGACTAGCGCATGAGAGAAAAGAGCCCAAGAGGGCTGAAATAGCGAAAATTTCAGAAGTGTTCCTCACAAGTGAGGTGAAAAGTGATGAGAAAAATGAATAATAGCGCTAGCATTTATATATGAGGCTAGGGATAGCACTTTGTGCACATAACATGTCAAAATTCAATTAGAAGTGGGGCTGAACCCTCAAGTAACCTTTACAAAATGCTAAAATGCAAATAACACATCATTAATGTGACACGTGTGGTGACATCAAGCCTTCCAAGGCTAGGAGATGGCCTACCAAGGCCACATGGCATCATCCGAAGGTGGAGTAATGGCAAAGGTGTGTCTCCTCACCCATGGTCATGCCAAATCATCACTGGTACCCCAAGTGTCCATCAAAACGCTAGCACCATCAAAGCCTAGAAGGTGACATCATGATCAGAAAGAGGGTGATGTCAAGGGTTTAGGGCACTGCGTCCAAGGTTAAGGGAATCATATCTCGTCTCTGCATGGTATCCGACTGTCTGTTGCTGCAACATCCTCCATCCTGTGAATAATAAGCCCTGGGGTACACTGCCCAACCTGTCGGCTTTCAGCTCATCTGTGTGTCATCATGACCAAATCTGCTCAAACCAAGCCCATCTATCCATCGTCCAAGGTTTTGGGGATGTGAGAGCTCATGTCAGAAGGTGGCAAGTTGTTGAATGACTCACTACTCTACATCACATGTGCCAAAGTCCTGCAATAAGGGCACAACGTTCTGAGTGAAATCCCAAGACATCCCTCGAAGGACCATTTCAGGGGCATCCAAAACAAAGCAGAGTATAAGACAAGGTAAACCAATGTTCATAAGAGATATTAGTCCTTAAATGATGCAAAGTAAGTTGTTACTTAAGATATAAGCCATGTAAACAATTCACCTCAGTATCCCCTTCAAGCATCACACTAGCCTAGAACCTCATGTGAGTTAGCAAGTTTGAATATTGGAGGGCCTTCATCCAACCCTATTAGATGTGCCAACCAAGACAGGAAATAAAAGACCCATGTAGAGGGATAGGTCCCGAGGGAAGCAGTGAAAGAAAGAAACCCTTCAAGAGTAAGTATGATAGTGATATGAAT
>ML832605.1:0-28678 GCA_009831015.1 Picea engelmannii
CGAACTCTCTTCAAAAATATGTTTTCTGGGAAGAGATGAATGTCACTTTTCTCAGGAGAAAGTTCTTATTAGGAGCCTGAGTACACCATCATCAATACATCATCAATATGACCAAAATCATGGGTAACACTTATGGAGAAAATGCAAAGTATATTCTTGTCCTTGAAGCATATGTTTTGGGTAGCCCTGCTTATGATGAAGAAGTTGTTTCAAATGTTGACCAAAAATAACCAATTTTTGATGAATATCCCAACAAAGATGACAAAGAGAAGAGTTTTTTCATGGCTTCTTTGGAACCTCGCAGCATGGTTCCTGTATATGATGATTATGAATCTGATCCTTGGGAGGGCCATGAAGGAGAAAAGGAAGAGCTAAATGTGCAGCTTATCTTCTGTCCAACACTTTTAAATGAGAAAATATCACCTGGTATTAGCCAACCTGCATCAATCCTTTATCTACCTGTACACTTTGAGAACACCAAACAAAAGGTGAGCAATAATGAAGTAAATGAGGTAATTTCTTATCAGTTTAGCGTGCCTTATTACAAGTTTTATGACCCTATGGAGTTATATATGGAGTTGAGTTTTCCAAAAGCATTGGAGCCTGCAAAATCATTTATCTTATCATCATTTGGGGGTATTTTCAGTGTTCCAAAGAATGTTTTCATTTTGATGTCATACTTCCCTTAAATTTTGTGGATCATTTGCACTGAAAAGAAGAATTATATTACCAAACAGTCTGGGTGGCTCTGGTGGAAGTTTGCTTTCACCTAAGACATTGTAAAAATTAGTTAGTGTAGGTTTGTACATAAATAAGCTCGTTTTGGAGCATGTGTGTTTGCTTTCTTTTCAAGTAGATAGTGTACATATCATCTTGTGGTCCTCAACAGGATGTATTTGAGCTTGACTCCACAACCCAAAGGCTAAGGCACTGGAACTACGCGTTCTTGGCAGCTCACAGGGAGCATGCCATCCCCCGTGGAGCCAAATGTTATCATATATAGCTGTCAAAAGGTCGCAGGATGACTAAGTATGTGGTTTGCACAGAAGCTTCCAAACGCAACATTCAAAGGAAGCCCATTTCGGGTTGGAAATATTGACAGGCGACAGATTCAATTTTCAGACGTTAGATCAACAAGATTTAATCGTGACCGTCATATCTCACCAGAGAGAAATCAACGGTGGGGATTCATTGCGGGGATCAGGATGAAAATTAAAGTCTCTGCAAGTTGTGGGCCCACAATCACTCAGGTTTGTTGATATTTCTAGATCAACAGATCAGTGGTGCATATCGATCCTGCTATGAACAAGCATCTTCTCATTGGGGGGATTAGGGAGGAAATTAAAGTATCTATTAGTTGTGAGCCTGCAATCGCTTGTGTCTATTGATCTTTCGGCAGGGGACACATGTCAGGCGATCTCTTACTCTGGGAGAAAGCAAGCAGAAGTTGAGTGAGTAAAGGACTCTCGAAGGCCCGAAGCCTGAACTCCTGAAGTAAATCTCGGTCGTCCAAATCAAGAGGTCATGCGTCACCATATCTCTCACTTTGGGAATTCGACACTTCAGATGATTGCATGAGAAAGTAGAAGAGAAGGCTCGAAGCCCGAAATACTGAAGTAAATCTTGGTCATCCAAATCAAGAGGAAACACGTCTCCATATCTCTCACTTCAGGAATTCAACACTTCGGAGGATTGAAAGAGCTATGCATTGGAAAGGTCTGAAGCCTGAACTCCCGAATTAATTGTGAGTCATTGATCTTCGCAGCATGAAGCACGGTCCATCCAATATCGACACGTGACAACAAGTAGCAACATTTCTTGGATCACGGATTTGCATCAGATCGATGACCACACTTCATTGCGGGAACAAAACATGCTCGAGCGATACAATTCTAGAGTGGTCCTGCAATTGAGACCATGGTATAGTGAGGAAGGTACGTGGCAGTTGGTGGTGAATTGTAGGCTCAAAAGCGGTGTGAATCCAAAATGCCTTTGACGTCCTTGAAATCACATGCTTATATAACGATAAATTTTAGAGAAACACGTGACAGCCCCCTAGGCGTTAAGCCTCATCCCGATCTCGATGAGAGATCAGTTAATGAAAAGGAGTGGTGGTTGAAACCTCGACTTACTCCGTAAATAGAAGGTATGGAGAGTCTGGCCGTGGAGATAGAACTGTCAACCCAAGGTACCACGATGGACGATTTTTCCCAAAGCCCATGCTGAGTTGAGTTTGTGTCTGATAAGAGGATACACGCACAGTATGACAGAAGAAGGCATAGATGTAAAGATTTGAATGGAATGTCTAGATCACACTACTGGGAGTTGTGTAATGATCTGAGTATAAATCGATCAGTTCAATATTTTTTAATGGGTGGGGGGTGTTCTTCAGAAGAGGGAGAGCCGAGAGAGTTTTTAGGAGCAGGGCTCTGCAATTTTTCAGTTTGTATGCTTGAGGGCTTGGATTGTAAATATATGTTATTGAATATTCCTTTGAATCATTTTTATCCGATCGTCTTCTTAGTTTACACGCTATTTTTGTTTTCCTTCTTGGATGAATGTAATCTCTCTGATTTATGGATTCCTGAGGCGATGGAGGATCTATTGCTATCATGCCCATATTTCATGGTTCGTCAGATATTTATGTTTTCCTTCTTGTTTGAATGTAATCTCTCTAATTTATGGATCCCTGAGGCGATGAGAGATCTATTTCTATCATGCCCATATTTCATGGTTCGTCATATTTTCTTTGTTTTTCTTATTGTCTGGATGTAATCTCTCTGATTTATGGATCCCTAAGACGATGAAGGGTCTATTGTTTTCTTTCCCATATTTCATGGTTCAACAAACATTTCTGTTTTCTTCTTGTTTGTATGTAGCATCTCTATGATCTATGGATTCTTGAGGCGATAGAGGATCTGTTGTCATCTTGCCCATTTTTCATGGTTCATCACTCAAACATTTTTTGTCTTCTTTCTCCTTATCACCACATTAATCCTTTTTTCGGATAGGCGGTTTAAATGCCTTCCTTATTGATGATACTTATGACTTCATAGCCCAATGGTCCTGAACTGATCTACAGTTACTTCTGTTATCTTTTCCTCTCTCTACAGTCTCACTGATCCACCTTCTCAAACCATTTTAATCCTTTTAATTTTATTCTGATGAGTACTAGGCTTATCCTCTTGCAGTCTAGGGATGAATCTCAGTGCTAACAGAACCTATAAGATACTATCTGGAAGGAAAGGTATTGCTACGAACAGTTCAGAGGTCAGAAAGAACCTCGTGAGGACTGGAAGAATAAGAGTATCTCAGGATTCAAGAAAAAGGGTTTTAAATCCTCAATATTTAAGAACTATGGGAGGTACTCTAGGATGAGCCTTCCTACTAAAAGTGTGTATCAACAGAATTTCCCCTCCTAGAGTGGAAACAAAACTTTTGTAACAACCCCAGGAAAAAAAACTGATAACCCAAATCAAGAACCCTTGAAATGTTGGGGTTGTGGATAAGAACATCTGCTAAGAGATTGTCCACATAGACAACAAAATAGCAGGAGAATATACAACATCCAATAATCTACCATAGTCAATGATGTGGCTAGGATCATGCCATGGATTTATGAAGCCTTGGATAATAAACAAGTTGACCACCAAGCTTTAGTGGTGGAGATGGACGGTATGATTGCCAACCATCTAGTTTCCATTTTAATTGACTGCAACTAGTTAGACATGTTAAGCCATGGTTAGTACAACTAGTCACTAGAACCAAAAGAAAATCAGCAGAGGTCATGCCGACTTGCCAATTCATTATGGATGGATTTCCCACCCAAACGATCCTTAACATACTTCCCCTAGGATCTTACGACTTGTTGATTGGTATGGACTAGTTGGTTTCTTATAAAACTAAGTTGGACTATTACCATAAAACTTTAGAATGTGTAAATGAAGAAGGGGGAAAGATAACCCTCCAAGGGATTCATAATCTTGTCTCAGTGAGATGAATATCAACCCTTCAAATGAAAAAGTATTGTAGAAAGGGATGTCCTCTATATGAAATTCAGGTCTTGGAATCTGTTCAGGATGAAAAACCAAACCTAGAGGACCACCCCATATTAAGAGAGTATACATATGTGTTTCCAGAAGAGGTATTGGGTCTACCTCCGAGAAGAGACATTGACTTCTCAATAGAACTTGCACAAGGAGCAATTCTAGTGTCTAGAACACCCTATAGGACGAGTACACCTGAGCTAGTTGAGCTCAATCTACAACTAAAGGAAATGATGGACAAAGGATACATCCAGACCAGTGTGTCTCCATGGGGAGCACTAATCTTGTTTGTGAAGAAAAAAGATGGCACACTCCGACTATGCATAGATTATAGACAACTCAATAAGACAACCATAAATAACAAGTACCCCTTACCAATAATCGATGACTAGTTAGACCAATTAGGGGGTGCTTCCATTTTCTCAAAGATTGACTTAAGGTCTGGATACCATCAAGTCTGAATCAAGGATGAAGACATCCAAAAAACAACCTTCAAGACCATATATGGTCACTATGAATTTGTGGTGGTGCCATTTGGATTAAACAATGCCCCCGCCACTTTTATGTGCTTGATGAACAATGTACTCAACAAATCCCTAGACATATTTGTATTGGTTTTCATTGATGATATATTAATATACTCCAAGAATAGAGAGGATCATGAAGAACATATTAAACTAGTGCTTCAATTATTAAGAGAGCATCAACTCTACACTAAGTTTATAAAATGTGACTTCTTCCAGAAGCAAGTCCATTACTTAGGCCATGTTATTTCTAAAGAAGGGGTGGCAGTAGACCCTGACAAGATCAGATCTATTATGGAATGGACTACCCCAAAGGATGTATTTGATATAAGATCCTTTATGGGCTTATCATGATATTATAGAAGGTTCATAAAAGGATTTTCTAAGAATGGTTGTCCAATCACCACCCTCCAGAAAAAGGGGGTTAAATTCACTTGGACATCAGAATGTGAAGAAAGATTTTAGGAACTGAAATAGCTTTTGACCCATCCACCCATGCTGAACATTGTAGACCCTGATAATGAATTCCTCGTGTGTACATATGCCTACAAGGAAGGACTCGAAGGTCGTGTAATTTGCTACGGATCCATAAAATTAAATGAGCATGAAATCAATTATGTGACCCATGATCTAAACTAGGCTACCATAGTGCATGATTTAAAAATGTGGAGGCATTACCACCTGGGCAGGAGTTTTGTACTTATGATAGACCATTGTGGGTTGAGGCACTTGCTTGATCAACCAAAAATCAATGCCAGGAAAGCTAGGTGGATGGCTCTCCTTAGTGAGTTTGATTTTGAAATCAAACACATCAAAGGAAAGGAAAATAGGGTGGATGATGCCCTTAGCAGAAGTGTGAAAATGATTCACTTGGAAGCGGTAAGCACCTGTGAAACTGATGTTAGGGATAAGGTCGGAAATGCACAAGAGATGGATGCATTTTTCAAGACTGTGACTTCATACCTAAAGCAAGAGCCCACATGGATAAAGTAAGAAGGCTATTGGATGCTTGATGAAGGTCTGTTGACCTACAAAAATAGATTGTATATTCCAAGTTGTGACGACTTGAAGAGGTTCATAATGGATGAACTACACAAGAGACCATATATTGGTCACCCAGGCTATCATAAAATGATCACAACCACCAAGAAACAATTCTATTGGCCTGGATTGAAAAAGGACATGGATGACTATCTAGCTAAGTGTCTAGAATGCCATAAAGTTAAGGCATAACACTGGCACCCAGTAGGGTTGTTACAACCTCTACCAATTCTAGAATGGAAATGGGAATCCATCTCCATGGATTTCATCACCGGATTATCAAACTCAGCTAAGAAGAATGATGCCATCATGGTAGTGGTGGACAAATTGAGCAAGTCTGCTCACTTCATTCCTATCAAGTCAACTTGCAAGGCACTAGATATTGCCAACATATTCATGAAGGAGATATTCAGACTGCATGGCATGCCTAGGGAGATTGTGTCTAACATGGATAAAAAATTCACTTCAAGATTTTGGAAATCCTTGATGGTTGGTTTTGAGACTGAAATATTGTTTAGCACAACCTATCACCCTCAAACTGATGGACAAACAGAAAGAATAAACCAGATATTAGAAGACATGTTAAGGATGTATGTAATGCATCAGCCTAATAAGTGGGAAGACTACCTACCATTGGTACAATTTTCCTACAACAATGTTTATCAAGAGTCACTGAAGATGATCCCTTTTGAAGCCCTCTATGGTAGACAATGCAAGATTCCAATCAGCTAGAGTAATCTAGTGGATAGAATTACAATCGGACAGGACATGCCGAAATAAATGGAACAACAAGTGATTCAGATAAAACAAAATCTTAAAATTTCCTAGGATAGACAGAAGAGCTACGACGGCAGAAAGAGAACTCCCAGAGAGTTCAAGACAGGAGACCATGTCTATCTCAGAGTTAGGCCCAGGAAGAGTTCCCTGAGAATGGGAGCTTGTGCCAAGTTGGCACTTCTGTATTGTGGACCCTTTAAAGTCTTAGATAGATTTGGACATGTAGCCTATAGGCTAGCACTCCCTCCCACAGTAAAGGCACATAATTGTTTCCATGTTTCATTTTTGAAGAAATATGTACATGATTTTAATCACATAATTGACTGGTATGTGATCCAAGTGGAGCTAGAGGGAGAATTCCTATCAGAACCCCAATGCATACTAGACAGGAAGGAAACCCCACTCAGGATCCAAACCATTGCACAGTTCAAGGTGCAGTGGAGACACTTTGGCCCAGATGAGGCTACGTGGGAAATGGAGGATGCCATGAGACAAGCATATCCATTTTTGTTCACTTCTATATATACAGAGCATGTTGACAGATAGAACATCGAGGACAATGTTCCTTTAATGGGGAGGGAATTGTAACACCTTGTTTCCCCTAGTTTGTTAATATAACTATAATGGCCAAGAGACCATGGAAAACTCAATATGTGTGAATGTTTGATTTGATGGACCTTTGTATAAAAGGTCAATGAATGTAAATTCTATTATTCACTAGAGAAATGGATAAGTGTTGCATGATTGTTGGAAGGGGGATGTACTAAGAAATACCACTAATTCTATGAAAAGAGATGGTGAAGGGGACCAGGAATGGTTGCATTAACCTTCATCAAACCAATACCTTACTGGATTTAAATTTCTCAGGGCCAGAATAGTCCTTTGACCCAGAAATGTATTACAGTCAAGTTGGTAGGTGGGAAGACCTCCTCAAGAGTTAATGAGGGGATGGGGAAGAGTACCCATATGTACAGCTTCCAGACCTGACCATGGACTGGGAATTCGAGCCACACGTAACCTTGCTAAGAAAAGCAATAAAGGAAGGTGTGGTGGGAAGATAAAACCTACGCAGAGTGCAAAGACAAAAATCTAAGCTCCTGGGTTCAAGGAAGAACGAATAGATAAGTGTTCTGGTCGTAGGAAATGGATGAGAAGGTTATGACACAAGCTAATAAATGAGGTCGGTCCTCCTTTCTTGATATCGTGTAAAACATTTTGAAGATCCCATGGAAGAAGGAGAGTAACCTTTGTCCCTATCTATTTCTGTGTTGGAAAAAGAGATTCAATCTCAAAGCATCGTGGTCTATCTCAGGGGTGGCTAGTGGAAAATCCGTTAGGAGTGGCTGAGCCTATGGTTGGGTGGAAATAGACACCCCTTCTAGCAGTCGCTTCACATTATATGGTTCTGATAATTTTTTCATACTCTATGCATTGAATTGGGAATTAATGGTTGATTGCATGTATTTACATATCTATAAATGGTTTCTGTATTGAAATGGTTAAGTTATGTGTATACGTTGGCTTCCTTGAGAACTTAGGCTTATGATTTTCCCGTATGATCCAGTTTAACCCTCAAATTTATTTTCCCAGGGAGATACCTCATAGATATGGAGTTAGAGAAAGCCTCTTGGCACTGCTACCATCTCAGTAATCCCACGGGTTTACCCCACCCTGTTTCATAACTTAAAGTTTTGCGAGATAGGAAGGTGTTTCCTTCAAACCAGTAGCTTGAGAGACCTTAAACTTACACCCACAGCTTTAACCAAAACTCAGCTAAGAGTAGATCTCATAGCACAAGAGTCATTAGGAGGTCCATGTGACCTGGGTCTAGGAACCCTGCGATGAGCCCAAAAGGAGCTAGCTCTTGATGGTTTCATAGTTTTGGGAGCTTGGAGCCCCGGGATGTCAAACTTCACGATAGTCAAAATTGCTTGAAATCCTGGAGTAACAAGAGTCGTAGATGAATCAAGAACCTAACAGAGGAGATGAATGTGAGTCATTCACTAGGAGGAAAACTAACCTCAATCGTTAGATAGAACTAAAGATCCACTAGAGTTAACAGATCAAAAACTAGTCGTTCGATGATTGGGAATCATTGTGGAGCGTGAAGGCGAAATTAATAGACGTGCTAGTTCATGGTCCACAATCAACTAACGTCGTTGATCTCATCGAGGTGGAGGATCAATGACCACATTTAAAAAGAGTTGGGCAAGCACTTTTCATATTGTGGAGATTGAACTCTCTGATAAAGAGAAAGCACATTGGGGTTCCACAAACACTGTGAACTGTCGATCTGTGAACAAATTGGTATTGGCTGGATCTCGACCGTGAGATATGAAAGAGGTTGAAATACAATCAGACCAGAGCAAAGAGGCACAGTAATGCCATACATGGTGATGTGGATTTAAGCTTGGTGAACCATGTGCCACCTAGATTCATGCACATCACCTACCCCATAGAACCTTTGGAACATGACACGTGTCATCCCGGGTGAGGGAACACGTCACCTCTGACCCATATATGTGTCATCCCCTGGTAAGTGCCCACCTAACCAACATGGTTGGTGAAGAGACTGGAACTCTGAAACTCTAGGACTTCGGGACTCCAGAGGATTTGGGGTGTAGTATCGTAGAGAGTCCAAAGGGACCCAAAGTGTCGAAGTGCCAGAGTATATCCTAGACGTTGGAACAGGGAGGCATATGGAAGTAGATTGTTAATTCCATAGCAGAGCCACTCTGGAGGAAATGAAGTGTGGTGCTTCGAAAATCCCTCAAGCCTAAAGTAGAGGAGTAGATCTGAGTCATTTGTTGGTAAGGAAATGTGTCGCCATCTCCCGCACTCCGGAGAAAAAGTCCTCCAGAAGAGTTGAAGAGTGGAGGGTCGAGAACTCCTGAAGGCTGAAGTGTCGGAGTTCATCATGGCCATTGAATAGAGGAGGATTCACATGGGGGTTGTCTTGGTGCCTGTTGTCCCGGCGTCTGGTCATAGCCCGCAGCCATATGTGAGTGTAGATGGAGGGAAGGGGCTAGGATTGGAATTCAAATCCGAAGGTTGAACGCCGAATTCCCTGTTAACTTGTGAGTTAACCGAGGACCAAGCCCAGTCGTTGGATTTGTTGGTGGATGGATTTCTACCATAGAATTAAGAACGCTAGAAGTTTTGGGATATCAGAGAACTCAGGGAGAATCACATTGAGTTGGACCCATGTGGAAGCCCTTTGGCCTCGACCAATGAACACCCGAGGAACTTGGGAGATGTATATCTGCCAGCTCTGAGCTCAGTTCTTAGCATGGACATCGTGGCTAGAAATCTCTGGACGAGAAGAATGGGATAGAGACCCTGAATGGAGGTCTTGATTTCTTAAGAAGAACAAAATTTTAACGCCCCACCATGGGTGTGTTACACAATGTATGTAAAAAGAAGAACTAGCAGTTGCTGAGAAACTATGTCCTTCACTCCAAGACGACTGCGTAGAGAATGAAATTTTTTCTCTGTGAAGGTCTTGGTGAAGATGTCTGCAGTCTGTTCTGCTGAAGGAAAAAACTACAGGCCGATGATCCCATTCTGCACTAAGTCTCAGATGTAGTGCATGTGGATCTCGATTTGCTTCGTCAGCTACCTTTGAACATGATCTCTGCAGAACTTCAAAGTGCTCTGGTTGTCACACCAAATGACGATCGACTGATGCAACTGAATGACCAACTCAGTGAGAAAATGTTGTATCCACATAGCCTAAATGGTTATGTTAACTACCCCTCTGTACTCTGCCTCGGTTGAAGATAGAGCAATGGCATCCTGCTTCTTGCTCGACCAACAGATAGGCCCAGAACCAAGACTGAGTGAGTAACCAGATGTGGTCTTGCGATCAGTGCTATTGCCAGCCCAATCAAAATCAGTGAACCCGATGAGATCTAATGTAGAGTCTGTTGCATAATGAATCCCAAAGGTGATGGTGCCCTATACGTATCGAAGGATATACTTTGTAGCCTTCCAATGTAGCTCATGCGGCTCCTGCATGAACCTGGAAACTGTTCCAACTGCATAGGAGAGGTCTAGTATGGAGTGTGTGAGATACAACAAGCTCCCCACTAGATGTCTATATAGCATGTTTTCAACCAGTGGAGTGTCCCTGCCATCCTCAAGTTTGACTCCTGATAGGAAAGGATTCGGAGCAGACTTGCAGTCTGTCATGTGAAATCTCTCAAGGAGATATCGTGCATACTTGGACTAAGACAGTTTGATGCCTGATCCATCGTGAATGATCTCAGGTCCAACGAAGAAGTGTAGCATACCCATGTTCATCATCAAGAACCTATCATGTAGAATCCTCTTGACTGCAACAATCACTGAATTCGAGCAACTAGTGATCAACAAATCATCAACATACATAACTAAGAATAGAAGTGAATCAGTCATCCTAAGCATGTAGACATTTGTGTTTGATTTATGATGTACAAAGTTTTGTGACAACAGGTAGGAGTCCATCTTGGCATACCATGCCCTCGGAGCTCGCTTGAGGCCATAAATAGATTTCTTCAGTCGACACACCAAAGAGGAATCCTGCATAAATCCCTGGGGATGCTTCATATAGATATCCTCAAAGAGATCACCGTGAAGAAATGCATTCTTCATGTCCATCTAATGGACTTCCCATCCCTTGGTTGCCTCAATGGAAAGTGTCAAACGTATAGAATCTATCTTCACTACTGGAGAAAAGGTATCATCATAGTCAATGCCATGCAACTACTAAAAGCCTTTGGAAACTAGCCTGGCTTTGTATCTACTAATATGTCCATCCACTGCGCTCTTGGTCCTGTAGACCCATCTGCACCTAACAAGTTTCCTTCCAAAAGGAAGGGGAACTAGATCCCAAGTCTGGTTCTCGAGGAGGGAGTTTTACTCCTCTAGCATGGCGGATTCTCAAAAGGGATTTCCAACAGCCTCACCATAAGACCGTGGATATGAAGAATGAACCAAGAAAATATGCTTGGAGGGAAATGGTTTAGTGGTAGTGAGTGCAATAGGAGGCTCCTCAAAATGAGATTGAGTCCTCCTTGTATTGGGTGGATCACCAACAATATCTTCAGACCCCTGCATTCTAAAGAGTAGTTTGGGCCCACTTGGTCCTCTTCTCTAGCTCTTCATCTCCATCTGGATGCACTGACTCTGCATATGATTGTATTGACTCTATATCTGGATCATTGAATCCTCTGAATCAGAAATCACATCTGAAGAAGATTCAACATGTGCATTCTCATCATCTCAGACAGGTGGAAGAATGAAGGTGTCTGCATGCAGTTGTTGAGGTACATGTGAGACACTTTCCTCGAATTGAACACTTCACTCAATGATGAACTAGTCCGAGGAAATATCAATAAGTTTGTATCCCTTCAGACCGTCAAGGTATCCAACAAAGATACACTCTATGATTTGTGGATGAAGTGCCTTCCTCTTTTCAGAGGGAATCTGGGCCCATGCATGTGAACTGAAAATAAAAAAGTGGGTCAATTATGGTTTGAGGCCCCTCCAAGCCTCATAGGGGGTATTATCCTTGACATATATATAGGGAGATATGTTTTGGATGTATTTTTCACAATTAAGTGCTTCAGCCCATAGTCTCTTTGGTAGTGACGATGCATGTAGCATCCAAGATGCCATCTCTTTTAGAGATCTGTTTTTCCACTCAGCGACTTCGTTTTGCTGTAGAGTATAGGGAATTATGTGCTGCAACTAAATCCTTACCTCATGAAAAATATTCTAGATCTCATGATTGACATACTCTCCCCCTTTATTATTTCAAAGGACTTTTATTTTCTTTCCTGACTGTGTCTCAACCAGGGCTTTGAAATCTTTGAGGTGTTGAAAGACCTCTGATTTTTTCCTGAGAAAGTAAATCCATGTGAAACATGAGAAATCATCCACAAAAATGAGAACAAACCTCTCTTTGTTGATAGATGGATGTGGAAAAGTACCCATGAGGTCACTATGGATCAGATCTAGAGGAGAGAAGCTCTCTGAGTCTTTCCTTTGTCAAATTTCTCTTGAGGGTGTTTTCCAAGAATGCATCCCTCAAACATTCCTTTGGAGAAATGGATGTCGAGTAGACCATCAACCAATATTTTCTTGATAATTTGTTTCATATATATGAAATTCAAATGCACAAAACTTTCATGCCATATCCTACTACTTTCATCAACATGGGTAAGCAGTAAAGCATAATCTAGTTCACTAAATTCAGAAAATGTATACAATCTAGATTGATGATTTACCTCATCAGTAGCAACCCTGGAATTGATTTGCATGTCATATATTTCCACTGCATTAGGTGTGAATATGAATTTCTTTCCATTGTCGGAATTCATCATCTGATACATGAAGAGAAGATTGAAGGAAAGTTTGGGAATGTTCAGCAGATTCTCGAAGCCTCTGTTGGTGAGTTCAATCCTTCCTTTGTTGGTGACCTCTACTGGAGAGTTGTCCCCCATCAGAATAGGAGGACCTTTGCATGCAGCAAATGAATAAAAGACTGCTTTTGTGGCATACATATGCTGTGATGTTCCCGAATCTACGATCCAAGCATTGGGAGAGGAGTTGATGGAAATCAAGGTATGACTAGAATTGCCTTTCTTGGGATTCTGATCTTCTGGCTTCTTCTTCTTGGCACCCTCAGGAATGTGATATCCAAGTTTATTTTTCTGAAGTATTTGAGTCATTAGATCTATTTTTTTCTACACGCATGCGGATTCTGTATGGAATCCTCTATGGAAGTATGTGCATTTCTCCCATTTTCTTCCCTTCCCCCCTTTGGATCCAGAGGCATCGGTGAAGGGTTTTGAGTACCCTTCCTTATTCATATTTGCATGAGATTTCCTTTTGTATTTATCTTTAGATTTTTGATATTGATGGCTTCCATATTGCACAGTAAGTGCATGCGCCTTTGGGCCTTTGATTTTTCCCATGTTGATGAACTTGGTTTGCTCTTGTGTCAGGGACTCGATAAATTCCTCAAGAGAAGGCATATTCCAGCTGAGAACCATTTGTTTTTCCTTCTTACATTTATCAACCCCGCAAGTTTTGAGTTGCAAAAATAAATCATTGTATTTTGTGAAAAAATCTTGGAGATTGTCAAAGATTTTTGGATCCAATATGAGAAATTACACCTAGATCATGTGTCCCCTCATCACATCCTATTTTCCAAAGAGACCTTCCAATTTGGTCCAGGATTCATTGGGGGTTTTACAGGAAGATATGTGAAAAAGGAGATCAGGAGAGATGAGACTGCAAATTGTTCTGAATGCTTCATCCATTCGATTTAGATACTTGGATTTTTCTATGGTTGATGTCGATTTTGTCTCTGTATTCAAGGTTAACCTATACAATCCTATAGTTTGGAGATGCATGATTATTCTCTCCTTCCATGCAAAGTAATTGTAAGGTGTAAGAATGAATTCTTTTGGGAATTCCATTTTTCTGTTGTCTTCAATCTTTGGTAATTGCAAAACTTATTTGGTGTATCTTTTGCTTAGCAGTACGTTGGATATGATACCATGTAAATGTGTTGAACCTACATAGAATAGATCTAGCTAGAAAATACCACACACATTTGCAGAGAGACATTGAGAAAGAAGAAGAAAGGGAGAAAGCATGGAAGAATTCTCATTAACCGTAGTGAATAATGAATAATTTACACATGATATACTATGTATAACTCAACCAATGCACACTAGAGGTGAATCCAATGCACCATAGTGGTGGTCTAGTGTGATCTGGGCACATACCAACAGTTACGGGAGCGACCTGTGTTGGTTTTCGAGCCTGATTATATTCTTGATTCATAGGTCTTTGTTTTCAACCGTGTTTATACCCCATGAAGAATTTACACCCCAAAATAATGTACACTCATCCACGCGGGGGTGTGAAAGAGGGGTTACCCCCTTGTGGGGTCTGGGGGGTCCATCCCCCTAGCTGGGGGGTCCAGGGGTAAGCGGCCCCCCGAAGGAAAGATTGCCCTGTAAATGTATATTGTAATTTCATAGTAAATATGGACAGTTCATTATAAGCTCACATATATGATGATAGAAGTTATGTTAGGGTTGTTTTCCCTAGAAGGACACCCTCTTTTATTAAGGAAATGTATTGCAACCATGTATGATTTGTGAATATTGTAATATGAGTGAGGAGACTGTGAGAGAAAGAAGAGGAAGTTAAAATGGGTGTGTTGTAGGTTGTATCCCTTCATTTGTTGGATAATAATAAAGGAAGGACCTGACAATTTCTCTGGTGGCCGTATCCCACACTGGGTGAACCACATATATCTATGTCTCTATTTTATTATGTATCTTCTATTTTTTATTTCTTCATTTGTTTTATTTTATTTCTCCGCAATCCTATTTTTCTAACAAACTTCCACCTAGTCTAGTTTCTCGGGCAGTTACGAGAGTGAACTGCCACCTAGATGAGTTAACTAGTCTACAAGTCTTTAATTAACTGACTAAAACAAAGTGAAGTGAGGAGGAGATCAGGTAATCATCGGTAATGCACTAGTCTGGTTATGATCCCAAGGATAATGTGCATTAGCTGGTGATGATCCCAATGTTGCATGGTGACAAAACCAATGAAGCATCTAGACTCCACTCAACTAGTCAAACTAAAGTGAAAACTGAAGAGAATATTCTCCTAGAGGAATATTCTCCCTAAACTTTAGGAGATTGGATAAAGACTAATAAACATAGTAAAAATAAATCCTAGGTGTGTGTGAAGTAACTCCAACATCCACTTCTTTCTCCATCTCCTAGATGCTTAGTTTATATTCTTCAATATCTTGGGGCATATTTCTAATGTTTAGCTTTGAACCCTATGAGAATGCTACCCTAGATAATGCTATGGCTACGGGGTCACTCATGATGTTGTCCACAAGGAGGGATTTAGTAGTTACCATGAGTGTTGGACTCCTAGTAACTTCAACTTCTTGTTGGATTATTTCACAATCCTTCCCTTTATTTTTTTGAAGATAAATGAATCAAGGATTGCCACTTTGTCTAAATTGGAAGGGGTGAATGCACCTAATCCAATATCTCCTAGTGGGAAGTGGCCTCCATTCAATGTAGTTCTTATAGTGTTGACTGAGGTTTTAGAAGGGCTAGTATCCATGGGATCTGTGTTTTGTGCCTCTTCCTCCCTCTTGTTGTTTTCTTCTTCCTTTCTCAACCTTTGTTCTTATTCTTATTTTCTAAGATTGTTTTCCTCCTATTTTGATATCCCATGTTCTTATTCCATATTCTTTCTCTCTTATTCCTCTTGCATTTTCTTTTATGCTTCTTGTTGAAGCCTTAGAGATTCAACATCTTTCCTTATTTTCCCCTCCTCCACTTACTGAAGCCTCAATGATTCAACCTCCTTTTAGCACCTTTCCTTTTCTGGTGCAACTTCCCTCTCTCTCCCTCCCTCCCTCTCTCTCTTTCTCTCTCTCTCTCTCTATAAGCGCTCCCTTTCTATTCTTTCTTTTCTTTCCTTGGAGCTACTTTCCATCCTAAAAATAACCTCACCTAATGAAATAGATCTTCTATAGAGCTCCTCTTCCTTCCATGCCTCATTATGATAAGGCCATCTCTACTTGTATATTCTATAGTGTTGGTTGACGACATCCAGAGGTTCTTGTTGTCAGAATCTCTCCTCCCAAAACTGGAAGGTATCAAGGTTTTATACTTCTTCCATTGCCTCCTTGATGTCCTTGAAGCTATAGGATCCTACATAAAAGGGTAAAAAAGGCCAGGGGGATTTCTTGTATCATGCCAAGGCTACACCAAATACATGGACAAGCATTTGATACAAGACCTCTTGAAGGGATAATTTGTCTAGGATAAAATTGGAAATCAAATGAGGAGCCTTAGTGGCTCCGAATATTCTGATGTGTGTTCCCTTCCTAGTGACATACTAGTCAACCACCTCTCCAACCACTTGCATTGTTTTATTGGACATACATTTTGTCGACGCATATAATATCGATTGATATAAGAGAACTATAAAATACTCACATCTATGAGTGCAATGGATTCTATTTCTTTTCTCCCACAAATTATAACAATAAATGTGAATAGGTGCATCGCTTGATTTCCATTGCCAACCCATCCCTGGGAAGGTGTTGAAAGTGTAAGTGATTTCCAACAAATATGAGGCCATGTAGAAAGTTGGATGTGTTCCTAAGGATGTGTGCTTTGCTGTAGAGATGGCTTGAACCATGGTAGCATATATGATTGCTCCCTATTTGAAGATTGTGCCTATCTTGGTGATTGTGTAAACTAGTGTCACCCATGATTCTTTGAACCGGGTGCCATTCTCTTCACCATATAACCTATTTAAAAATAGATATTATGATCCCGATTGGGTTCTTAGTAGGATGGTTGGAAATGTCCCTATTATCTTGGTTCAGAATAATTTTCTAAGTGACCACCAACTTTTCATGACATTCTTACAATTCTAAGGGAATTTTAGCATTCATTCATCATTGAGATCAACCTATGTTATCATAAACTTGTAGCATATGTCCAAAGTAGATGTTTGAAAAAAATAAATGGATTTTCTATTGGTGTCCTAGATCATCCTGTGAACAATTTGTTCCCAGATGATGATCTAGGAAATGGTCTCAGAGAAGGGGAACGTAACAATATGGGAATCTACCTTATGAAGCTATGAATTTTTTATGGATTGATAGATTCCTCCATCTAGAATGGAGTCTTTGAGTAGAAGTGGCATTTTGGGGTAGGTCTCCTCTCATAACATATTGTGCAAGTCCTCCCATTTGAATACTACCCCAAGGTCCATGCAACACTCGATGTCAACATAGATGGGTCCTGGAATGATGAAGTCTATTTCTAGCTTGGCCTCCTCACAATCTAGGTTTAGCTCAATAATGGGATCCTTCTTATTCCTAGATTTATTAGAAGCCATATTTGAATCCTAGAACTCATACATATCAACAACGATAAACATTAATAATGTTGGCTAAAAGATGTAAAATTCCCATTTGAAAATATAAAACAGAGGGTTTAACATGCTCTTATCTTCCAATGCTAGTTATTCCAGGTGGAATCTCTATTTCAAAGAAGGTTGTTTCGGTGTATTTCTCTTGGAGGGGAGGTAACTCAAAATGGTAGTATCTTATGCTCGGGTAAGTTTGTGTTGCTTGTATTTCATTCTTGGTAGGTTTTATTGGCTTTGACCTGAGTCAAAGAGAGAGAAAAGAAAAATCGTTGGTGGGTTTTGTTTATTTTTATATGTGAATGGTTTTAAAGTGGGGTTTGAAATGAGCATCAAATCCAAGGTCATATTTTTTTTTGTGTATTCTTGGAAAGTTCAAGGGTTCAATCCCTTAGAAAATTCAGGTGCACGGGGGGTTGATTTACATGGGAGAAATGGTCTGGTTATTGGGGGGTCTATGGTTGACTGAAACAACGCACCATTATTTGGATATTGCAATTCTTAAAATTTCCATTGGGAAGAGTGGTGAGGGGATTTGAACTGTGGTCAGAAGGTTTGAGGAATATTTTGAATATTGAATATGTTTCAAGTGCACAATGTGAATAATAGATAAAACCCCCTAGTTGAAAGAGGAATTACCCACTACCCCATAATTATCATGCCATTTCGGGGTTAGTTGGCTAGTGTAAGAGGGAAAAAATCCCTCTTTATCCTTTTTTGTATTTGTATTTTTTCATTTGCGAGGTTCAATGGGAAAGTGGTAGGAGGGAAATGGTTAGAAGGTGAGGTAGAGTCTCCTTTTTTAACCAATGTAAGTTATAAAAATAAAAATAATCTTATGTGTACTTTGTTGAAGAGAAATAAATACATGGAAAATGGTAATTGGTAGATTCGGGGTGGTTTCATACAACTTTCATGGTGTCTTTGGGAATATCTATGCATTCCTGGTAACTTCTTCGATGTCAACATGCTTGAATATGGGATAGAATAGTAAATAAAATGATCTAATGACATTTTATAAACAATTTACCATTTGTCTCATTCTTTCCTTCCTTTTGAGGAGACACACTCCAAGCTCATCCTTGCTTGCTACCCAATTGGTATCATGGTCCTCATTCACCATTCAAAACCACTTTGTCACATTTTGGTTCTCATCTCCTCACTGTAGCATAAAGAACAATACCATTATTTATTCATTATAAAAAAAAATACCAAAAACAAGAACATAAAACACAACATTCCAAAAACATCATAAATTTCAATATAGCCAAAACTAGAAAGAGAAACCATTGTAATATTATTTGATTTAGCAACACTTTCAATTCAAGTAGCTATAAAATTCACCCTTGTTTATAGGATTAGTACTATGCCACATTTTCTTGCATTATGCAGACATCATTAAATATTGAGTCTTGTCCATTTCCATCTAATATGACCTTGTTTTCTTAGCCTCTACCTTCTGACTTGTCTCATCTATTGAGTTTTTCACTAGGTCACCGAGTCACACTCATCCTTCTTATATGGAATCACCTCTATCTTTCTCGGTATAATTTAAGTATTCCTCACCATTTCATCGTCAAAGGAAATGTAGTTGAGTTATATAGTAAAAAACGTTATGGTCATTTTCATAATCAACCTTCATGTTATGATCCACTCAAGGGAAATCCTATGTCAAACACCCATATTGTAATCATCACATTGGGTATAATACAAGTCCTTACATCTATTTATGTTCTCCATAACTCATGTGATTTTATAGGGAATCATTATTACCCTTTCTCCCATAGTTCTACTCCTATTGATGCCAATTCATTTTGTTGTGGGAATTTTATCTAAAGGCCCCATGTACCTTTGATAATGTTTTGATAATTGACACTAATCCTTGTATGCATGTATTTTTATTTTTAATTCTTGACTACATGGATTTCTCTAGTGTTCAATCTCAACACATTTGTTTTCATCAAATAATTTTCTACTCATTACCTTGGTATCCATCATCATCATTGGTAGGACACCTAGAATATAGCAAAGATTTTCATTATTTATCCTTTACCAAATGGATTCTCCCATGAAATTTCAATATTAATGTTTTCTCTCCCATAGAATCAATGCCTGTGTGTTTTCCTAACATGTCAAATTTCAGTCCATAAAAGCACAAATTGAAAAAATTTCAACATTGGCCCCGTTCACATTAATTTTTATATAGGCTTGTTGTTTGATTTTCAAATTGTTTGTGTGATTCATGTTTGAGTCTGGAAACCCTCACATATCATCATTTTTGTGTCTAGTCTAACCATTTCAAATTTCAGTCCATATAAGCACAAATTGCAAAAATTTCAACGTTGGCCCCATCCACATGTTAGTTATAAGAGGGATCAAGTACATGAGAAAGCACGCCTTATTTTTGGCTTTTGATAGAATAAAAAAATAATATTTTAATTTACAATTTCTTGTTTGAATCATGTTTGAGTCTGGAAACCCTCCCATACTATCAATTCAGGTGTGTTGTCTTAGCATGTCAAATTTCAGTCCATAAAAGTGCAAATTGAAAAAAAATCAACATTGGCCCCATTCACATTAATTCTTCTATAGGCTTGTTGTTTGATTGTGGAATTGATTGTGTGAGTCATTTTTTAGTCCAACAACCCTCCCATATATTCTATGCATGCATCTAGTCTAACCATGTTAAATTTCAGTCCATACAAGCACAAAATGGAAAAATTTCAACATTGGCCCAATTCACATTAATTATTCTATAGACTTGTTGTTTGATTGTGGAATTGATTGTGTGAGTCATGTTTGAGTCTGCAAATCCTCCCATACCATAATTTTATGTGTCTAGTCTAACCATGTCAAATTTCATTCCATACAAGCACAAATTGAAAAACTTTCAATGTTGGCCCCATCCACATGTCAGTTATAAGTGGGGTCAAGTACAAGAGAAGGCATGCCTTATTGTTGTCTTTTGATAGAATAAGAAAATAGTATTTGATTTTATAATTGTTTTTTTGACTCATTCTTGATTCTGGAAACGAGATACTATCAATGCATGTGTGTTGTCCTAGCATGTCAAATTCCAGTCCATAAAAGCACAAATTGAAAAAAATTCAACATTGGCCCCATTCACATTAATTATTCTATAGGCTTGTTGTTTGATTTTTGAATTGTTTGTGTGAGTCATGTTTGATTCAAACAACCCTCCCATACCTTCAATGCATGCATCTAGTCTAAACATGTCAAATTCCAGTCGATACACGCACAAATTGAAAAAAATTCAACATTGGCCCCATTCACATTAATTATTCTATAGGCCTGTTGTTTGATTTGTGGAATTGATTGTGTGAGTCATGTTTGAGTGTGGAAACCATCCCATACCACCATTGTATGTGTCTATTCTAACCATGTTAAATTTTAGTCCATATAAGCAACAATTGAAAAACTTTCAACATTGGCCCCATCAACATGTCAGTTATAAGCAGGGTCAAGTATATGAGAAGAAGCGCCTTATTATTGGATTTTGATAGAATAACCAAAGAATATTTAAATTTTGAATTCTTTTTTTGAATCATGTTTGAGTCCAGAAACCCTCCCATACCGTCAATGCAGGTGTGTTGTCCTAGTATGTCAAATTTCAGTCCATACAAGCACAAATTGAAAACATTTCAACATTGGCCCCATTCACATTAATTGTTATAGGCTTGTTGTTTGATTATGGAATTGATTGTGTGAGTCATGTTTGAGTCCAAAATCCCTCCATACTGTCAATGCATGTATATAGTTTGTTCTAACCATGCCAAATTTCAGTCCATATAACAAGCACAAATTGGAAAATTTTCAACATTGGCCCCATTCACATTAATTATTATATAGGCTTGTTGTTTGATTGTGGAATTGATTGTGTGAGTCATGTTTGAGTCTGAAAAACATATTGTACTATCATTGTATGCATCTAATATAACCATGTCAAATTTCAATCCATACAATCACAAATTGAAAAAGTTTCAAAGTTGGCCCCATCAACATGTCAGTTATAAGCGAGGTCAAGTAAAAACTTATGTCCCTTGGAGTGACTAGTATTTTATCCTCCTAAAGAAAAAGAGGCACCCTGTTGGGGTGAAAGTGACAGGGCTACCTCCATTCCATGTTTGAGTCTAGAAACCCTCCCATACTGTCAATGTATGTGTCTAGTCTAACCATGTCAAATTTTAGTCCATACAAGCACAAATTGAAAAAAATTCAACGTTGGCCCCATGACACTACACTTAAATGACAAATTCCAACACTTGATGGTTTTAATTAGGATTCATTTTATATTTGGTTTATCAACTTGAAAATAAAATTCGATACTTTGCAATCTAGTACCTTGAGTCAAATACAAATATGAAATTAGGAATCATTAACATATCTACTGGAACATTTATTCTAACCTATAAAAAATATACTAAATTCTCATAATTTCTTCTCATAACTAGAAGGTTTACATTTAGAGTTCCCTTCCACATGGCCATTTGTCCTCATTATTGCTACCATGAAACTGCAATATACCAGATATAATAAATATGCAGAACAGAAACAAAATGCTAGAAATGGCAAAATAACAATAATATATCCAGCATAATCTCCACAATAACACATAAATGATATAAGAACAATAATAGAAATAGCACTTTGATTCAGAAAGAAATGTGCATAGGCCTCTTCGAGGGGGCAACCTCTAATCGAGCAGTGCTCTGTTACAATAATCTCCAAGCTATGTTTTTCATACCCTCGACCCTTATTTATACTAAATATGTCTATCAAGAGAAGCATCTAGAGGAAGATCCTTCTAGAAGTGGAAGCTTCTATTAGGTCTTCTTACATCTGCCTTATTCTGTTTTATTGAAAGGCCTTATTAATATTGACCTTTATTACATCCAAATATATTAATCTACCTATGTGCGGGTTAGGACCCTAACATGTCCACCCCCTTAAAAACACCCTTGTCCTCAAGGCTTGAGATGAGGAAACTGTTGAAGAATGGTAGCTGGTTACCAAGTGGCATCTGCTGGATTCGTATCTTTCCACTGGACTAGCACTTCCTTGATGGTTTGCTGATGCAGGCGACACTCACGTTGGTCCAAAACTGCTTTTGGCTGTAGCCAAATGGATCCTTCTTTAGCTAACTCAGGAAGGTTGGTTTGAATTTGGCACCGAGTTCCAATCACCTTCTTTAAGCATGAAACATAAAAAACTGGATGTAGCTTCGATTGACTGGGAAGAGCTAACTGATATGCGACTTGTCCCACATGTTTGAGAATTGTATAAGGACCATAAAATTTGGGCACTAGCTTCTGACAATGCTCGGCCTTGAGGTAAGTTTGCTTGTATGGTTGCAGTCGCAGAAACACCTGATTCCCTTCTGCAAATTGACGTTCAGAGCGACCTTGATCTGCTTGTTGCTTCATGCGATTTTGTGCCATGACCAAGTTCTCTTTAAGGGTATGAAGAATATCCTCTTGAACTGTAAGTGTTTGGTCAACCGGCTGGACCTTCGAGGTACCCGGTAAGTATGAGAGAACTGAAGGTGGATTCTATCCATATATTGCTTCAAAAGGAGTCATGCGAGTAGCTGTATGGTAGGAAGTGTTGCACCACCATTCGGCTAGGGGTAGCCATTGAACCCACTGATGTTGTTTTTAAGAAGAAAAACACCTCAGATATGTTTCCAAACACTTGTTGACAACTTCCGTTTGACCATAAGTCTGGGGATGATAAGCTGTGCTGAGATGCAATTGGGTGCCCTAGAGCTTAAACAATTCTTGCCAAAAATTTCTTGTGAAAGTTGGGTCACGATCAGAAATAATAGAGTGCAACATGCCATGAAGCTTGAAGACCTGGTCCATGAAAAGTTGAGCCACCGTGGATGCAGTAAATGGGTGTTGAAGAGCGCAGAAATGAGAATACTTGGAAAGGCAATCCACAACCACCATTATGACTAATTTATTCCCTGATTTGGGTAAGCCGGTAATAAAGTCCATAGAGATATCCTTCCAAATAGCCGCTGGAATCGGAAGCGGTTGTAGTGTGCCCAGAGATTTGACTGTTTCTCCCTTGTTGCGTTGACACACCTCACATTCAACTACAAAATGATGAATTTACCATTTCATACCATCCCAGAAAAAATAACGTTTGACTCTGTCATATGTTTTGGTGAACCCTAAGTGCCTCGCTCTGGGTGTAGCATGAAGCTCAGAAAGTACCGTGGATTTAAGCTTTGATTGTTTACTTAAATACAAACAGCCTTTGTATCGAAGCTCCTCCTGGAGCCAAGAGTACCCTGGGGGATCCAGAGCCTTGCTCTGCAATTGCTGGATCAGATGCAAACTTTTGGGATCTTGAAGCCATTCCTGGCGCACATCTTGGAGCCAATCGGGTACAATGAAGGAAAGAGAAAAAAGGGATCCTTCTTCTTCATATTTTCAGGACAGTGCATCCGCCACTACATTGTCTTTTCCCTTCTTGTGAATGATCTCATAATCATAATCAAAGAGCTTAGTCACCCATTTTTGTTGCTCCTGGGAGGAAATGCGTTGTTCCAAAAAGTACTTGAGGCTTTGATGGTCAGTATTGATTTGGAAGCATTGCCCCAAGAGATAAGGGCGCCATAGCTCAATGGCATGTAGAATAGCCAACATTTCCTTTTCATAAATGGGTTTGCCCAGATTCCTTTCAGATAGTTGCTTACTGGTGAAGGCCAAAGGTTGACCCTCTTGCACAAGGACGACGACGATTCCTTTCCCTGAGGCATCACATTCCAACAAAAAGGTCTTTGTGAAATCTAGAAGGGCCAGAACCAGAGTGGTGCACATGGTCGTCTTCAAGGTTTGAAAAGCTTGAGCAGCGACTGGAGTCCAAGTGAAAGAGTTATTTTTGAGGAGAGCAGTGAGAGGTGCTGCAATCTTTCCATAGTTCTTAACAAACTTGTGATAATACCTTGTTAAGCCCAGAAATCCATGCAAGATTTTGAGAGTCTTTGGGTGCATCCAATATTGCATAGCTTCAATCTTTTTCAGATCCACCCTGACACCATCCTTGCCAACCAGATGACCCAAGTATTCTACTTCTGAGGCACCAAAATCACATTTAGACTATTTCAGGAAAAGTTGGTGCTGGGAGAGGAGATGGAGAAATTGATCCACATGAGTAAGATGGTCGGTCCAGGTTTTTCTATAGATGAGGATATCATCAAAGAAAACTAAGACAAAATGATAGAGAAAGGGATGGAAGACATGATTCATGAGGCTTTGGAAGGTGGAGGGAGAATTACACAAGCCAAAGGGCATGACCAAAAACTCATAGTGGCCCTCATGAGTGCGAAAGGATGTCTTGGGAATGTCTGCCTCTTTCATACATATCTAGTGATAGCCCGATCGAAGATCAAGTTTAGTAAAGAATTGGGTGCCACTCAATTCATCCAGGAGGTCATCAATGACAGGAATGGGAAATTTGTCTTTAATGGTCAGTTTGTTGAGGGCACGGAAGTCAGGACACATTCTCCAAGAACCTTCTTTCTTCAGGACCATGACTACAGGACAAGAGTAAGGGCTCATACTAGGGCAGATAATGCCTGCATTAAGGAGTTCCTGGACCATTTTCTCAATTTCATTTTTTTGTGAGAAGGGGTGGCGATATCAACGGATATTGGGAGGAAGGATTTCGGGTACAAGGGGAATGGAATGATCATGAACACCACGGGAAGGAGGGAGGCCTTGGGGAGGGGAAAATACCATTTGATGTTTAGAAAGGAGAGCTTGGAGGTCATGTGGCACCGGGGGTGTTTCTGTTGCTTGAATGGCATGGAGTTGGGAAATGACACCAGAATGACCCTTTTTGAGTAGCGTTTCCATGCGATGGGAACTAATGACCTCAGGTGAACTAGCAGTGATGCCTTGGAATTTATATTGGTGGCCTTCCTGGTTGAATTGCATGGTTAATGCCTTAAAATCCATGAGAATAGGACCCAAAGTTCTTAGCCAGTCTGCACCCAACACAATGTTACAACCACCCATGTCGATAGCAAACATATGGGATTTTAGGTGGTAGTCACCGATTTGGAGACACACATTTTCATAGTGCCCTCCACACTTCATGGAACCACCATTGGAAATCATGATTTGGAAATTATTGACAGCATGGATGTAGCATTGAGTTTCTTTGGCAATGCGGCGATGAATAAAATTATGGGTGCTTCCACTATCAACCAGAATGATGACCTTTCGATGCTTGATGTAACCGATTAACTTGAGGGTTTGGGGAGAGGAAAAACCAGTGCGAGCATTGAGGGAAATGCCGGATTCTACTTCGGGAGGGTCTGAGGGAGGGGTTATGTCAGTGATTTCAGGTGACTCAGACATAAGGGGAGTTTCAACATCCTCTTCTGAAATGTCCTCAGAGATGGCCATAATTTTTTTTTTTTCCTTACACTTGTGTCCCGGGAAATATTTGTCATCACAATTATAACAAAGGCCTTTGAGTTGGCATTCAACCATTTCAACCGTGGTCAATTTTTGGATTTTTAATGGGGCGGAGGGAGTAGTGGGAGTGATGGGTTTAGGGTGAGGGATAAAGGAGGGTTTTTGGTTTTGAGATGATACAACCTGTTGTGCTTCTTTATCTCTTTTAGTAGCCTCCACCCAAGTCGAGGGTTGAGCCATGAGGACATGGGCCCGAATCTCCTCCTTGAGGCCACTAATAAAACACTCTCGAAAGAAAGCATCAGTCATGCCCTCTATTCGAAAATCCGGGTGTTCAAAGGCATCGATGAAGTATTCTACTGTTCCAGATTGTTTCAACTTTGTCAAATGGCCCAAATGGTTGGTGTCCGTGTCAAAGCATTCATAAAGCTCAGTCACAAATTGGGTCTAAGCAATATACCCTTGACGGGAAGTTTTTCTCCATTGCCACCATTGCCAACTTTCTTGATCTAGATGGATAACACCATACCAGAGTTCGGCCAAGTCATCGGTAATGCCATATAAAGAGAAATAATGTTCCATTTGGGTGACCCAACTAGTGGGGTCCAAGCCATCAAATTTGGTCACGTCCACCCACGGAAGGCATATGTCACGTTGAAAGTGATGGGACTGAAAGGTATGGGAATGGGAGGAAGTTTTGCCTTCATTCTTTGGATGTGATTCAGAGAAATGGTCATCTGTAGGGATATTCAGTTTGGTGCAAAGTGATGCAAAGATAGATTCAAGCTGGGTGGTCAGTTCTTGTTTGACTTCCTCCATTGAGTACTGCATGGTTGTATTTATGGTAGCATTGATGGACGAATCGATGGAGGCAATAGTAGCATTGAGTTGTTTCACTTCTTTTTGGGTTTCTAGGAAACTAGATTGCATGGTGTTGAAGCGAGCTTCTAGGTCTTGGATACGGGTATGGGCCATGAGGATGGGTGAACTGAAAAGGGGCGGGTGGGGTCAAAAATTTTGTCGAAAATTGATATGGATGAAAGTGATAAGGGCATAGATATGAATCCAATGGAATAGGTCTCAAATAATGGTGGAAAAATTTCCAGACTTTTTTTTACACCTGTGGAGTTATACTCCGGTCTGAAGAATACTACAATGATGAAATCCCCAAATGCTTAACCAGAAAGAGATGTGTATTTACTTGGCAACCCGAACACAGTTGCGCGACAATAGATCTAGTTTGTTTTTAATTTGTTTATGTTTCTGTCCCCCAAGGGTTAGGTATTCAAGGGTTCTACAGACAAGGGTTTGCCCCGTGCTATAGCTCTATGATATACATGCAGGGTCCAATAGTAGTACTCGGCCCAATATCTCATGGAACTAACTAAGGAGGATAGACTGTACCCTTAGCCGTACTATCCAACTACTCAGGTACTAGAGAGTATCTTCCCGAGTGTTGTTCTCAGTGACACTATAGCAGTCCGGTGCCCGATAGGTTTATCTAAAGAGGGCTTCAGGAAATCTAGGTCGATCCGTACACAGGTGCTTTCTGATGCACTACCACTCGAAGGGGTACCAACAAGGGTTACAAGGGTGGCCAACAGATGTGCGCTTAAGAACCACTTGTATTTCCTGCATGTATGAATCCCTCAACAACAGGTTTATGCGTGTAATGATAGATCTCTATGGTTTAAAGATGCTGGAATACGTCTCTACCCTGGAAAAAAAATTCCCACAATTTATGCCAAGGAAAGTGCTCTGATACCACTTGCAAGATATCAAATATAATAAATATATAGAACAGAAATAAAATGCTAGAAATTGCAGAATAATAGTAATATATCCATCATAATCTCCACAATAACACATAAATGATATAAGAACAACAACAGAAATAACACTTTGATTCAGAAAGTAATGTTCACAGGCCTCTTCGAGGGGGAAACCTCCAATTGAGTAGCGCTCTGTTACAATAATCTCCAAGCTAGGGTTTTCATACCCTCGACCCTTATTTATACTAAATATGTCTATCAAGAGAAGCATATAGAGGAAGATCCTTCTAGAAGAGGAAGCTTCTATTAGGTCTTCTTACATCCGCCTTATTCTATTTTATTGAAAGGCCTTATTAATATTGACCTTTATTATATCTGAATATATTAATCTACCTATGTGCGGGTTAGGACCCTATCAGAAACTTTCCTTCAAAGACATCACCCTGCAATTCTTCTTGATAGAACTTTATTACATTGGCAAGTGCCACATTATTCCACTTTATTACATTGCATTAGTAAGTGCTTCAATATGAGATAGTGGATTTTAATCTTTGAACAAGTGGGTGTGTGAGTCAAATTTGAGTCCAGAAACCCTCCCATATCATTAAGGCATGAAAATAGTGTTGTATCATGTTGTCATTGAAGCCAAAATATTTATGTCAAAGGTCAAAGGATTTATGTCAAAGGTCAATTGATTCATGTCAAAATATTAATGTCAACAAAACAATGTCTTTTCATAGTATATTGATTAAGTATGTATTGTCAATGGATTGATAAATGTGTTTCATAGATTAAGATGGATCAATGTGTTTTCATTGATGGTTTGATGCATTCATGTATTGATTGTTGGATCATGTGATCATGCATGGAATCAATGACAAAGGGACAATGTCATAGTAATGTATTTTCATGGGTTATTCCAGTTAGATTGATGTAAAGATGACTCATTATTGTCTTGTCATGGTTGATAGGAAGTACAAATGGATGAACTCCAAAGTGGTCCCCTTATGGTGAAATCCCTCATGGGAAGATGATTTGCGGTTGAGTTATCCTGGAAGTATGGTTAGGGAACCCATACTTAATTGTGG